>VZRU01005735.1:120988-153787 GCA_013398155.1 Pedionomus torquatus | reverse complement strand
TTTTTTTTTTTTTTTTTTTTTTTACTTGAAGTGAAATTTGACTCCTAACCAAAAGGGGATAGCCATTCTTTTCCTGTGCTGGCTATTGTTTTTGATGGGAAGTCATTTTAAAAATGCATGAGTTCACTTTGTACTAAATGGCTGCAAGGGAAAATAATATATAGTCAATTATAGAGGCTGGTCAGTAACTCCCAACTAGAGTAACTCTAGTTAAAAAAAAAAAAAAAAAAAAAAGTTAAACCAGTTTCTTCATTCTCTGTCTTATTGGTTAGCATCACCCAGATGACAAAAACTAGTGATGGAGAGCCACAGTGCCGACCAGCTTTCGGGGGGACAAGACAAGAGCTGTGGTGGGTGGAGAGAAAGCCCAGGTTAGAACCCCTGCCATGAGAATGGGGATCTGAATGGAGCCAGAAGGAACAGATAGCTATGGTGAGGACTGCAGGGCTTGCCCCCAGGAAGTAATTCCCTCTGTGGACAGTTGTAGGTATTGGATATGTGGAATTCCCAGATCCCTTGCAGTCAAGTCTCCAATAAGGTAGCTGATCATGTTGGACTGATATGGAGGGCTGCCTCAGCAAAAGGCCACCAGACTACCCCTTAGAGGCAGCAGACCCTCCATCTGATGTCCTGGCCTGCTTATGTCCATCACTGGTGTGTCACCACTGCTCTTGCTAAGAAATTGCTTCTGCCAGATGTGCCCCTACCCATCCACTCCCCTCTATAGTGTATGGCTCCTGTGAGGTGCCTGGCAGGGTCCTTGTCCCGGGTTCACTCGGTTCTTCCAATTTGAATGTTTATTCTGGGGAGACACACAGAAACTCCGATTCTGAGTTCCAAAAATATTTTCCAGAGTCCTTCTGAGTCCCTGGGGTCACTTAGACATAATCTGATTGTCTTTAAGAGTCCTTGAACATTACTACCACTATTTTCTCTGACCAGGTTATTATCTGCTTACTGAAAAAGATGACATTTAGTAATTGTCATACTTTTTCAGTCGAACTGAATGTGGTATGAATGAAAGGTTTTGCAACACAGAGGTCCTCATTTGGACTGAAAACTCTTTAATGAGTTGGTTTAGAAAAAAATCTAAGAACACCATCAAATCAACACTTTCAAAAACATTTTTACAATAGTGTTTGAATCTCATGTGAGCTTTAGATCAATTCTTTATTGATTTTATTCAACTGTTTCTTCAGATAATTTAGATGAAGTAAGATTTGTCTTCCTATAACAATCCTTGTGCTGATTAAGAGGCAAGTGCATTCTATTATTAGCAACCTCTGTTACAGAAGCTCTTACATGCCTACATTGTTGAAAAAAACAGAAGAAAAAAAACCCCAAATATAGGCTGCCATCAAAGGCAAGCATGAGTCCTAAATCAAGGTCAGGTGCTGTGGATCTAGTTCTACATAACAGAAATCCTAGTGCTATGCAGACCCTCACCCAAAGCTGGACCCTGTCAGTGCTACTAGCTCCAGATGTGAAGCTGCCCAGTGGTATAAACTAACTGGCACTGTAAACTGTGTGTGTGACTCTCTCCTCAGCGCTGTAGCCACCCCATTGCCAAGAGAGTTTCAACTATAATCTGAACACCTTAGTCCAGGAACATCAAGAACTTGCAAACTAGAACATACACGTGTCTCATATGGACACCAATAACGAGCTTTAAGCTGTCTTAGAGACTTTTTCTGGATCTGTTTTTTTCACGTTTTGCTCTATGACAAATTCCAGTATACTTATATTAGCAGATTGTTCATATTATTCACAAATCCCACAAAACCGAGTATGTTTTCCACTATATTTATCTCACTCCAAGACAGAAAAAAACCTCACAGGAAGCAGCCTCAGGTAGTGAGGTCAGAAAGCACTGTTTATGACACACCTATCATTAGTCATTTTGGCCAGTCTACCCTGGCATACCTGACTGTAAAGGCATACCTACCTTAACTCCAGCATGATGGTTCTGTTCAGACCAGACATATATGTTTTCAAGCCCTTGTGATCCTTCTGAAGACACTTACTGAGACTTTGAGTAATTTCATGTATAATCGACCATTATACAAAATACTTAACACTTTATTAAACCACTGGCTGTATTAAATAGTTAACAAAGCTAAACAACAAAATAAGCACAGCAAACCAGAAGGTATGTTAGGAAAACTAGGTAGGCTTGAATAGGATGGAAGCTCTGCTTCTTAAGTGAATGAGGCAGACAATTATTTATCATATTTTGAGAGCACCTGGCACTAAGACTATCAGAACAACTTAAGTGAAAGTGGTCTTTATCACAGTGCCATGTTAAGTGGCTTTTAGTGCAAAAAAAATAAACAAAACAGTCTCTGGAAAAGTTTCAGGACTTTCAGACTGGAGAGGGCTCTGGTGTTACAGACAGCTCAGGTCATTTATTAGGAGCCAAACCGTCAGCACAAATGACAATATGTGCTTTTATGTTTGTTGGTTTCTTTCTTTTACTTTTGTTTGTTTCCTTGTAAAGAAGATGGTGTGCTACCACCTCTATCACTTAAAAAGAATCTCTAGCCTGCCCACCTGACAGATCCTACATCTTTCAAATGCACCCGTTTGCTCTCCTTCTGATAAGGAAACCTCTCCTTTGATGCCCTACATTTTCTTATCTAGCAATGATGAGACGATTCTGGTTCCCTATAATTGTGGTAAACCGTTTAAATTTTTACTAACCATTGTGATACATGCTGCCCACTTTTCAGAAGCAGCAATTAGATGATCTAAAATAGACAGATTGCATGACATAAATTCCAAGATATAATCATCTTGCAATCTTCCTTGCAAAGGTTGCAAGATTTGCATGTTGGCTGTTCTGTGCAACTAGAAGTCACCTTTTTAACCATAAAATGAGCCTCCCATTGCTTCTAGCCAAATATCACTTCTTCATTTCAAATGGAGAATGTTAAATTGTTTCTGAGTTCTGCATGTTACCAGTTTACCAGATATAGTAATTTCAAGAAGTCCAAGATGGAAATCCAGAACTTTATTTTCAGGTCAATGATAGTGGTGGAGAGTTTGTAAGACATCCCCTCAGCCTCTCCTTTGATCTACTAAAACTTCTAGATGTGGAATGTGTCTTAACATTGTCTTAAATTTCTCTGTTGCAGAAGTAAGCATGCTGATGGGAGAAAATTCATGCAAGCATTTTCTTGCTAGTGGTCTCTTGTGATGGTTGCAGTTGTTCTCCAAATTTGAGATGGGAATATGAGTGTGGATACCTAGGAGAAGGTCATGGTAAGAAACCAGCTCTGCTGCACTTGTTCTTCTCCGTCTCTGAGATACCTGATACACCTTATTTAAGTGGTATAAATTGCAGCTGGCCCGGGAAAGAATCTATATTCAGGCAAAAAATGTTAGAAATGTTTATTTCTAGTGGTGAAAACCACTATATATAAACAACTTCGGAATGTGTTAAACAAGTGAATTTTTGCTATCTTGCCCTCTGTCATCAAAAGGTGAACATTATTATGGTTTTCTTTCTTAGCAGATAAAGATTTTGCATTGAAGTCACACATTCAGAAAGTTGGGATTAAATACCTTTTCTCAAACTTTGGCTGCTATGCATATCATTACCATCAAAAAAGAAAAAAAGAGTCAGCATTTTTACCTTTTAATTTTTACCTTTTAATGGCATAGTATGTGGCAAAAAGTAGCTTTGATTCTCAGCAATTTCTATTTCATAATGGAAAATTTATTTTCTTCAATTTTACATTTTGGGATAAAATTTTTGCTTCTATCTGGTTTGAAGTACACGTACAGTATTTAATCCCTTTAATTATACTATGAGGATTTTATCGTCTTGTAAAATGCTGCCTTTTCTTGTTAACTGACTGTTTCAGTGCATTTATGCTTGATAGAGCATCATTTTGATCAGTGATGCATTGAGACTATCAATGACAAAATCCTCTCACATTTACAAATAGGAAATCTGATGGATTCAGCATCTCATATGCAGCTAATTGCTAATGTGCAGTAACTTATCAGATAACAATTGTCCCCAGTAGTTTCTCGCAGTATTTCTGGGAAACATTCTTTGACATGTTATTTAGAGCATCTGTCAGCATATATGTTATTAATCTTGTTGGACATCATTCAGCAAGCACCATTCCCCTGTCTGCAGAAGAAGGTAAAGAAACCTGCTAGATTATCTGTAGCACAGCTTCTTGAAAGACACCTGCTTTCTCGTCACCTGGTTTCTTGTTTGATTTTATTTTTTGTCATCTTGTCTTTGATGAAAGTGAAAATACATATAACATTGCTGGCTGCTTACCTTTGGTATTATTCTTGAAATATTTGATAGTTATGATGAAGTTCCAGTGATTAGAGAAGTTAAAGAATTCACTAGGGAATGTACACAAAGAATATCTTAGGATGGAAATGACCTCCAGAGAACGAGCGTAATCTCCCTGCTCAAACCCAGGTCAAGATAAATAAGGCTGCTCAGGACTGGTTCAGTCAAGTTTTGAGCATCTTTAAGGATGGAGATTCCTCAACCCCTCTGAGCAATCTGTTCCAGTGTTTAGTCACCTGTGTGATTAAAAAAGTTTTCTTTATAGCTGGTCTGAATTTCTGGTGTTCCAACCGGTTTATAATTTTTAGTCCAACTTTGTACTAACATCTGAGAAGAGTTTAGCGTGGTTTTCTTTATAGTCTCTGACCAGTAATTGCAGGTGCCAATGAGGACTCCCCCTAGTCTTTTCCTATTACTGAACAAAGTCATCTCTTTCAGCCTGGCAAATTCTCCAGCCCTCTGAGCCTCTGGGTGGCCTTTGCTAGACTCCCTTTAATATGTCGATGTCCTTCTTGCACTGAGAGGGCCCAAAACTGGACACAGCAGTCCAGGTAAGGCCTCAAAGAACCAAATAGATGATATGGGAGCAGTCACTTTCCTTGATCTGCTGCTGCACTCTAATACAGCCTCATTTTCTGTGGAGCTGCTTTCTGTCAGGTCAACCCCTTGCCTGTATTGCTGTAGAAAGTTATTTCATTCCAGATGAGGACTCTGATGATTTTGAACTTCATGGAGTTCCTGTCAGTCCATTTCTCCAGCCTGTCTAGGGCCTTTGTAACAGTAGCCCAACTTTCCAATGTTGGCCACTCCCCCTTATATGTGTGGTCTATGCAGTCTACAAACTTGGTGAGAGTGAACTATCAGCACATCATTAATAAAGATATTAAACCATATTGGTTCCAGTATAATCCTTGAAAGACTCCTTGCCAGGAGTCATAAGTTTGAAGCATGACTTGTTCCACCAGCTGAGATAACAACTAAGCTTGTAGCAGTTTTGATAGCAGAGCAAAGCTGGCATAGGGAGGTGAAAGAGGAGGATCGAGTTGGTGGCATCAGACCTTACAAGAACTCTGATGTGTACTCTTGGGACTGGAAGAGAGTGTGGAGAGCATAAGGATGAAGAACCTTTACAAATCTGGGGGGCTATCAGGGGCACTTGTTGAGTCTAGATTTGCTACTGAGGGGAAGGGATGAGTACATGAATCTGCTTTCAAGTGCTTAGGAAGATCAGAATTTATTATTATTAAAGATTATTTGTGAGTAAATACTAAATATCAAAATGAAATATAGCAGAAAAAGATTTATTTCCCTGATACGTTACGTATTTATGTTAATGGTCCATATTATCTGTTGATGGATATCTGAGCAATTGTACTTTAGACTCCCTTCTTGAAAGAAAGTGAGATATTTTTACTAGTGTGATGAATATTAAATACTCCATCTTGAAAGAATTGTTCTCTATTATGCCTAAAGTCTCCACCGGCCACAAAGTCTGTTTACCACTTTCTGTGTCTTTATTTAAATCCTTTGTTGACTTTACTACCTTCTGGTAAATCTCTTTGTAATGTTAGTGGCCTAAAGCTGCTTTTTATTTTTTCTTAACAAAGTGTCAGGATGGAGGATGGAGGAAAAGCGATATGACTGAAAACGTATGGTATACCAAAAACATATCTCATATACTTTACATGCATATGCTTCATACATAGTTACTGCTATGGAATGCTAACTTCTACTTTGTAAGTCGTAAACCAGCTTCTTAAGAATGAGTTTGTGAGATTTTTGCACGTTAGAAATGAAGGCTTCCCAGAGTTCTTTTAAATTGTAATTTTTTTAATTTTTTTTTTTCCTTAAATCACTGAAGATTGGATACAATGACTTGAGCAACATATTGAATTCTTAAATTGCAACTAAGAATGCTACTCAGAGTGGTTATCTAAAGTGTTGTGTACATATAAATTTAGGCAGTAAAACCTCAGATATTTAAGTAATTTTGGAAGATTTTATCAGGGCCTTCCCTCAGTTCTTAGTCTTATATTTAACTGTAGATAAGGGAATTCATTACTTGTAATATATCTACTAATGCAGTTTACTGTTTCATAGAAACATTTTCAAAACTGGCTCCTGAGTTACTTTTAAGCTAAGGCAATTCCAAAATCTATCGGTTTGTTGCAAATAGACCATATTATTGCAGCAGACGTTTTCAGAAAATCACAGTTGACTCCCTAGTCATCTGAACCTCTTTCTAAAATTTCTTGTAGACTTTTTGCAGACAATGAGCCCATGAAAATTGTATGTTGCATTAAAAAAAAACCCACAAAACATATCACTACGAGCAAAGTTACAAAACCAAATCCACCTTAAGGGACAAATCAGAAACAAAACCAAAAATCCGAGCCTGGGTCATAATGTTGCTTTTCTGTATTGCAGACTCATTATGAAGGTAGCTTTTACTTAACCTCTTAGTTCTCACATCACTCATGTTAATGGCCAAGTTTCTGATACCGGTGACATTTATCAACTGATCATCTGTGACTCCATGAGTCACTGTCTCCAAGCTTGACATAAACCACTCTGACTCTGTGCTGGGGTCACCTGGACTTTGTCACTATTTAACAATTGAAAAGGAGCAGTATTTTCTTAAAGCACAGACCAGACCCTTCAGTGATGTAAACGAGCACAGGAGAAGCAAAGTCAACAGAACATTTCCTAAGGCTCCTAAGGCAGTTGAGCAAATGGAGAAGCTCTGTTTTCCCTCTGTACTTTTGTTTCTTTGCTCATATGTTCCTTTAGTCTTTTCAGTTAAATCAAATATACCTTGATACATGCAGTAGTTGAAAAGCAGCTGTTGGTTTATTACATCTGAATACTAGGATAGACTTACTATAAAATAGATGAAAACTTTTGGGATGTTGATCTTCTGCTCTCCCTCTAATGTAAATCTAGAAGTAATGGCAAGATTATTTTGTTTTCTGCTTTTAAACAAAATGCCTTCTGAATGCAGAGAAAGATTATCTTGGTGCTTTTTAAAAGAGTATAGAAGGGTAACAGGAGTAGCACATAGGAAGTAAATGTTTTATTTACCCTGCTTTTTAATATAGTATTGCATTTTGGCTATGCAAATGTTATGAGTCTGTGCAGAAGATTTGATTTCTTAAGAGGCAAAACATTCAAATCAGGCCCATGGCTAATTCTTTCCCCTGCCCACATCTGTGACGAAAATTCTGTGGAAAGGGGGAAATGAAAAGGCACTATCTCATTAAAGACAATTCACATCTCAGATTTTATGCAGCTTACAGTCTGTATCAAACATCAAACCTGGGACCTGAAAACTGCCATTGCCCTCTTCAATCTCCTGCACCACTTGCATACAACTAATAAAGCTGTAGGAGGACCCAACTACAAGATGGGGACCAAGGTTTATCAGTGAGCCAAGGCCATTGACAAAACTTGTGCTGAAATTCAGTGCTTTTCTTGGCAGCTACATAGAGACTTTTCCAGGTTAGCTGGTGCTCCTATCCTCAGGAAGTAAAAATTGAAGCAAAATTTTACCTACTGCTAAGTAAAAGATACTGATGAAGTTTAGAGCTTTATAATAGGGGCACTTCAACCAAGTGCCTGATATATTTCTTCAGTACATTGTCCTGGTTTCACCTCAGATAGAGCTAATTTCCATTCTAGTGATTGCTGTGTTTTCAGGTTTTGTATGAAAGAAATGTCAATAATGCATATTGTTTTAGTTGTTGCTACATGATGTCTATACTAGTGAAGGACTTTTTTCAGCTTCCCATAGAAGCTGAGGAGGAGCACAGACAGAACAGAATGTCCAATGGAATATTCTGTACCATAAATGTCATGCTTGGTATATAAATGGGAGTTGGCTGGGGTGGGGATCTGCAATCACTGCTTGAGACAAGCTGGGCAACCAATTCACTGGGTGTTGGCTTGTATTGTATTGCTTTATCTTGTATATTGTTTTACCATTATTATTATTATTGCTGTTATTTTCCTTTTCCTGTTGTTCTATTAATACTGTCTTTATCTCAACCCACAAAGTTTTTTCCCTTTATTTTTCTCTGTTTTTCCTGCCCTTTTCTTCCTCTTCTTGCCCTTTTTGAGGTAGAAGAATGACAACTGCATGAGTGGCTGCATGGTGCTAGTTGCCAGCTGGTGTTAACTCACAACATACATGAAGTCTTTAAAACATTATACTAGCTCAGGAGACTCAGACCACTGACTCAAAGCAGAGAGTTTCTCATTGTCAAAACATTGAGTGAAATTTCTACTGGGAATTTAGTCCTGCTGCTAGTGTGCAGTTGCTGATTAGTCAAAGGACGTGCTTGTCCATGTGTCTCTGCTACTCTGCTTCAATCAAGCCCTGAAATGATGTGCCACAGGATCTATTTCTGGATCAATGGCAGAAGTCACCAAACAGTCCTTTCAAATTATTCTGTTGACCAAATGAAGGCTTAACTCTCCTCTAAAGACAACAAGGCCAATGTAATGTTGAATGCTGTAATTAGCTCCATATGTTTTAAGGCATTAGACTAGAGTGAAATGACCAGAAGTATACTAATAAATAAAGACCATATCCTGGTATTGATCTGCATGTGGAACGTGCCTCTGAAATCAATAGGAAGCACTGAAAAAATCAATGACAGGATATGACCCTTAGATAAACTAGTTTCAAATCATTCTGTCTTTACAAGAAGAAGGGTTGTTCTGTGTTATCTAGGCTCTCATACATCCTCAAGTTTGGGAAATAGGAAAAAGCCACATGGAAGGGAACAGATATAGAAAGATTTATGCAACAAAATATTTGTGTTTTGTAAGACCTTGACTAGTTATTGCTTTTTAATATCATCTCTCTGGATGAAACACTTTAAGGGTTTCTTGTAATTGAGACTGAAAGTCTCAGGGAATACCTTGGGGAAGTGGGAGTGATGTACTAAAAGGAACCAGTGTTCATGTGCACTTCCTGCTAGCATTATCTATAACCTTGCCCTGTGTTATAACATAGGGAAAACTACAGAAATTAGGTCTTCAGGCAATTGCCCTGCATGAGAAGTCAGCCACATCTTGAAGAGAAAATGGAGCTTGGAAGCTCAAGGGACACAGCATACCTTCTTTTCCGAGATGTGGTTTTGACAGATGAGCAGTGTATACTGCGGCTATTTTTCCTATATTGGATATCAGAAAGGCCTGGTTTTCCAAAACATAGGTTATATTTCTTGGCTGCATTTGCTTGTGTCAGATCAGTGCTGTGATCTTCTGAAGCATAACACTGCAAATGGGCCTCACTGAAGCAAGTTACAGCTCCCTTCAGGTTCACAAACTTGATTTCTTTCCTTCAGAAACCAAAATGAAGATGTGGGCATATGAATGCTTGG
This sequence comes from Pedionomus torquatus, assembly GCA_013398155.1. Lineage (NCBI taxonomy): Eukaryota > Metazoa > Chordata > Aves > Charadriiformes > Pedionomidae > Pedionomus > Pedionomus torquatus. The sequence continues at coordinate 144,082 of VZRU01005735.1, read as the reverse complement.
ATACTTCTCTAGTATGGCATCAAGATGCATCTGAAACTTACACCCAGACCTAGGTGTGTCAGTCCTGGGTAATTAACTTTGATGCTCTCTTGATCTGAACCAACAAATAGCTTTAAGATAGATGGCTGCATGGATATTCTTAACTAGCTGTTTTCTATTCATGTGAATATTCTGAAATGTTTTATTTGCTGGCAGAGAAATCCTCAAACAAATGTTTCTGGGAGCAAGAAAAACTATTTTTGATACCCCAGAGTTTTTTTGTGGGTTTATTCTGATGAACATTGTCTAGTTCAAATTCTAGTAATTTAGTATAAGGCATGCTTAATGTCAGCTAAAAAGAATAGCTATAATATGGAGAAAATCATATATTTGAACCTGAAAAAAAAAATTAATCAAAGGCACTTATCCAAAGATTTTCTATCTTCAGAATAACTCCCTTTTCTTGCCCTTGCTTGTCTTGTCTATTTAAAAAAAGAATAAATAAAAAAATTGCATGCACATTTAAAGCATGTGAAGTGTTTTACATCGCCAGACACGGAATAAACCTGCACTCAGAGCCTTGTGGACTTCTTGTTCCTAATACTGGAAGATGTAAACTAGCCAAAATCCCCTCTAGATGGCTCCGATGCTTTCATTACATTATTATTTGCTTAGATCCTTGTCTGCCTCTTTTCACTATCTGTACCTTTGTTCTCATTTAGAATTGTAAGTTTGCAGGTTCCTGTTTCTTTTTATCCAAGAAGGAGATCTATCTCAGTAATACAAGCTTTTGCATGCTGCCCCATTAGTGTCTCATCTTAATCCATGCCTTGAGGGTCCAAATCTAGGGAGGACAGAACAATTCAGTCTCCATACAGATCTTGGACTCTTCTCAGGCTGTGCCAGCAAGTGTGCCAATTAAAACTGCATTTTCATGACATTTCAAGCCATCCCATTTCAGAGAATGTGGGCAAATAAAATAGATTTATAATTTATGTTTCAGAAAAAAAATGAATTTCCCTCCAAAATTTTCTGACTTGTATTGTGTCATTGTTCACGATTTAGTCAGAACCTGGAATGCTACCTTCAGATTATGGAAGCTGGCAAAATTCATAACCTGGCAAAAGGGAAAATATTCACATAACTCTCGGCAAGAAACCAAATCAAACTATTCTTTTTAATTGCAGGTGAGTAATAGCACTCTTACATTTTATACAAATAACGTCAGCACTCTCCTTCTCTGTGATTGATGGGATGTTTTAAGTGGAGTGCTTTAATTCAGCACAGCTGGATGTTTTTTGTTGGATTCCCCTCCTGGACTAAGAAATTTTTGTTTTTAAATGTATTGGCAACAACTTACCGTGTTAAGGCTGAAAAATATCCCTCAAGAGAGTAAAAGTTGAATTGTGAACTCTTTGCTCAGTCAATATCTCTGCTAATGAAAACTGGGGATTACTGTTTGGTTGTTTGTCTTTATGAACAAATTCACTTGGTCTTCAAGGTCTTGTTTGAGCATTTGGGTTGAATTGTAATGGTCTATCATGAGTAATATGTCTGTAACCGCAGCACTTCCTCACAGTACTTTCAAAAGGAGTTTTTTCCTTTCCCAGGATCTCTGCCATTTTGGTGCTTTCCATTGGTAGGATTAAGCAGCTTGCTGCAGATTTAGGAGACCCTAGTAGAATTCTCCACACTCCTTTAACCCTCGTGCACGGCAAGTGGCAGAGGAGGGGTCCTGTGGGGGTCACAGGAAAGCGCTGATAGGGAAAACCACACATTTAACTTGTGTAGATGCTTAAGAACCCAGCTGAACCTCCAGTGCCTATTGGAAGAAGGAGATTGTGTAGCAGTGGCGTTCAGTCCTTCACATCATGTGCAGGCCACAGTGCTTTGCCAAGCCAAAAAAGGGTATCTAGGGAAAGAAATATATGCTGTGTGTTTTGAGAAAGGAAGAAGACTTCAAACTATTTTTATTAATCTTCCAAAAGGGATGGCTTCAACTGTTCAGCAAGTTAAGAAAAAGGCAGGAGGATCTCTGAGGATCTTACTACGCTACCAACTATGGAGTTCACTTAAACTAGGCATACATCCACTTAATGTATTAAGTTCCTTAGCATAAGGTTCACAAGGTCTTATTTACAGTCTCTGACCAGAATCATCATGAGCTTTCAGAGCCCTGAAGTACATAGTAAGAGGAAAATCATGGCTCTAGTTAAACATATCCCCAGGGAAAGCCTGGTAAACGTCCAGGGTAGTGATTAGGAAAGGTTAACTTATGATCTGACAGGGAAAGTAGTACAAGTTAGATAACACTAATAAATGACACTGGTGCCGAAAAATGATAGATTATTCTGAAGTGTTCTGTTAAGAGCTGAGCAGATTTTAGAGGAATATCCTGAATCTACCTGTAAGTACCAGCAGTTACTTACTACTCTAGCATATCAATTTAGATGTATATGTGTGGAAAATGTATTACAGAAGGAATACTTAAGGAATCATCTGGTGTGCTGCATAGAGGACAGAACATTATACAAACTTCCAATCTGTGCAGCTGTCATGAGTTAGCACCCACAATGCCATTTATATTGGAGGAAAATACCAGTAACAGAAAGCATTTACTGAGTGGCTGAAAACAAATTTGCAAGGGAAAGACAATTTTCGCTTTGCTCTGGCTGGTTTTATGCTCCATACATTGCAATTCTTAGATTATGGATTTTGTAATTTGAATTGTGGGTAATTTTTACCATGAACAAGCAAACCCTTAAACTTCCAGCATTGAAAAAGCCCTTTTTTCAAGGATCAGCCATTTAATTATTGTTCATTTTCTTATGCTAGAGTTTATACCACAATCTTCTTTTTTTCTGCTTTAGTTATATGATTTATTATTGCTGTGCTTCTGGCAAATACATATTTTTAGACTCTATCTTTGTTATGTTGCAAGCTCTAATCTTGTGCAGACTTTCAGGTATGCCTGTCCCTCTTATACAGTGATCTGAAATACAGATCTCAGCAGGAGAGTTCATAATGAAAAAAAAAATAAGCAACACTTTAAAATTTGGGATCTAAATAGTTTTGTCTTGCTCTGTAGTTGAAAAATTGCTCAATATTTGGGACTTCCTCTGATGGACTCAGCGTGTCTACTCAGTGCCAAGGACTGCGGTGCAGAGATATCCGATCTGTCTCCGAGAAATCCTGGTTTGTCTATGCAGTACTGTCTGGAGCTGTGGAGCTGGTCTCACAATCTAGCAGAGCCCTGTGGCAACACACTCTTACAGCATCCAGTTTGGCAATTAGGTTAGCTGCTGTTTATCTGGGTGTCACGCTCCACTACGCTGTGTAGACATACTCAAGTTGTGTCTTTTAGGGGATTTGATGGAGACGTGTCTTAGCACAGGGGAAAACAGAGGCTCCTTACTCGGGTGCAGTGAGATACTGTGGGTATCTGTAAAAAGCTCTGTTTCCTCGGGTCTGTTCTTGAGGCCTGACACAGAAGCTTTACTGTATTTTCACCGACTCCAAGGAAAAATATCTCTCCACTTGAGCAGGAAGATGAGGCCTCTTGACAACAAAATCTTTGTTCCAAATAATATAATATGTATTCTATAGGACACAAAGAAAAAGTTACTCAAAATACTAACTAGGGAGATGCTTTCCCCACCTCTCCCAAAATGAATAACCAATATTTGCTGGATGGTGCTATTATAAATCATACATCTATTATGCAATAATGCCAAAATGTTAAAACTTGAGCGTTTATATCCAGAGTAATCTAATGTTCAGCAAGGTCTAACATACAAGCTTTACAGCACAGTCTACAAGAGGTCTCACTGCAGCTATGCCACATGGTATGTTGCTGACTCCTTTCCAGATTCAGGCACTCCATCTAATTGTGTCAGTCAGAGAGATTTAAAGACCTCAACATCTCTGAACATCAGGCCAGTTCTTCAAGGCTTGTGCAGACATAACAAGATTTGTATCAGAAATAAGAAGCTAGCTACAGATGTAGTTACCAGTTGAGAAGGTCTCTGTGTTACATTAACATGTGTACGTACCTGTGGTTGTTTTCTTTCTGGTACAGTTTCTTATTGCTATTCCTACTCTTCTTGTGAAGCAATGGTAAGGCTGTCAGTGTTTTTTTGCCATGTTAGTGATGTTCTCAGTATTGCTGTGTAAAGCATAAATAGACTGCCAGCCTTGTTAGGGCCACAGTCTTTTCACAGGAGCACCACCAGAGAGACAATGGATCCAGCTACTATGGGAAGTTCTGGGGTAGCTCATGTCTGCAGTGGCTCTTTGCACAAGCCCCAGATCCCACCCGACATAGCAGGAGCACATCTAGGTGGTACCTGACTGGACTGTATAAAACTAGGGCTTTCCCTGTAGGAGTTTTTCCAGGACAGCTCTCAAAGTATCCCCTTATGCCCAAAGTGCTGCTATTTCTTTCTTTCTTAAGCTGTGTTGTCAGGAAACTGTGTTGGACAGGAAAGCAGTTCAAAATAATTTGGCTCCTTGTCTGGGCTTCAGGAGGCTGATGGTCTAAAATACAAGATGCAAAAGAATAACACCGTAAAAAGATGTGCTTTTCAGCCCCCTAAAGATGAACACACTTGCTCTTGAGACCAAATAAAACCTGTTTTCATCAGCTTCACTTACAGGATAAATGAACAGGCTTCATTTGTGTAAAGGTGGTAAGTTTAAAAGAAAAAAATATTAATTCTGTATAAACTTCTCAGGCAAAAGATACCTTTTCAGCTTTGCTATATGATGAGAGAATCACTAGACCAGAGCAAAACACAGATAAAGGATGTATAAAATCTGAGCACAGTTACTGTAATGCCCTCACTTTTCCCTTAATTCATTTAAGTAAGAAGATATTTATAGTGTGTAATACGATTTTTTAATTATTTTTTTTTTCTCAACTGGCTGCAGTCAAAGCTATGTCTCTCTATGCAGTGAGCTGGAGCTAGAGTCCTATGTGATTCGGCCAGTTAAAAATACTAAAATTACTTTCTTCCCTCCTGCTCTTCCGAGCTTTTTACTTTGCAGATGTCAGAGGACAATATGCTGGGTCTGCAATAACACTGACTCAAAATTCCTTGCTAATTGTAAGATAACTTCCTAAAGATTGCAAGCGAAAGGAAGTCAGAGAACAAAGCAATGTCAAGTATGCACATGTCACAACACAATGTGCTGATTCCAAGCCTTTGGAAACATGCTGAAANATTAAAAAAAAAAAAAAAAAAAAAAAAGAAGGAAGTGCTTCCACACAGCCTTTCAGCATGAAAACAACAGCTGAATGTGCCTGTTCCCACTAGGAAAAAATACCCTGAAATAACAAAAGGTGCTGGAAAGCTAGAAATGAAATCATCAGATGGCGAGTACACTCTTTTGTCTAAAATTTACATAGACTGTACTGCCACTGCATTGTAAATCAAGGGATTAATCTGGAGTTGTGTTTGACTGCGAGGTGCCAAGAAGACCAAGAAAAATGGAATGTATAAACAGGTCCCTCTTACAATGAAGGACTAGTAGAACAAGACAGAAGTAAAGCAAACAAAGGGCCACACTTTCAGATAATGTATCTGCAGGAATGCAAACTCTGTGCATTCCTGATCACTCCTGTAGGTACTGCATGCACAAAAGACACACTCTTGAGGAGATTGGCATACACAGTGTTTCTTTGTGAAACAGAGTCTGCATACATTCCCTTCATAACCACAGGTAAATCTTTACATCATTGGTGAACTCTACAGATGTAAGTGTTTTCAATTAGGTCTGTCACTTGTTGGCTTGCTGATTCCAATTTTCTGTCATCTTAATAGCTAAGGGTTGAATAAATTCCATGGGAGAATTATGGGATCCTAGCGAAAGATGACATGTACAACACAAATGTAACACTGCATGCAACACAAGTGAAGCACTGCATGCATTAAGATATTACAAAATATCACCTCCAAAAACAGAGTGATATCATACATAAATGCAAATGAAGCAACATTCAGTACGGAATGATGATGTGACTAGGCATTTTTCTTTCAAAACTGACAGAAGGAAATAAAATTATCCCTGGTTTCTACAGGTAGCAACAACTACCAGGATGAAAAGCAAGTTGCCTAACATTGCATATCAGCCCAGGAATAAATTCTCCATCTTCAGATTCTCAGGTGACTTTAAAAACTCTTCCTTTTTGTGATCTGACAATTCCCAAAGAGCACTGAAAGACTTGTTTTATATTCTGTGCTTTTAGTTGTGCTCTCAGAGATACATACCATAAAACGACCTCAGAGTTTGTTAATGTTTCCTACAACAGATATAATATGCATAAAATTGAAAACTCAACCTTACTTTAAGCAAAAGTTATTTAGGTACTTTTTACCAAAATTATGCAGACGTGTTAAAATCTACCATAAATGTTTCTGCCAAACAGAAAAACTGTTGCTATGATTATAAAGGCTGAACATGAAATAAGCTGAAAAACTGCTTCTTTCCCCTGGCTGCAAACTGTAGTATCTCTCTCAAACTTATTTGTCTGTTATATATTCCTTGTCGGTTGCTGATTCTAATTTGGACTCCAACTGTATGAAGCACCATTTAAATTTGATGTTCAGCTGTCTTCCATAGATTTGCATGCAATTAATTGATTTCTCCTTCCCTCTTATACTGAGGGAATATAACAACCGGGAATATTTGACTTTCACTATAGCAAGGGATGTTCAGGGAAAATGGGGCTTCTTTTGAACCAATGCTATTTTTTTTTATTATTTGTACAAACAAAAACCTGACCAAACTGAGCCTTTGCACGAGCAGTGAACTTGAGAGCATGCCACAAGATGCCAAGTATAGACATTAAGGAAATTCATGCTAAAAAGAAACCTTCTGCCTTAGTAAACCCTTATTGTTAGATGCCCTTTGAGGCTGAGACTGTGCCTGACTGTAACTGCCAAAGGAGGGAGTGAGATATTCTGTTAGTGCTGTGCACGGTCACATAAAATTTGGGAGCTGGCAGGAGCAGGCGAGTAGTAAGGCACATGAAACTGTTAGGCAGTGAAGGGAAAGAGAGAGCTGGAATGCACTTTGAAAAGAGCTTTTGGTTTGCCCTTTATTTGGGCCTGCCAGAGGTTTTGAAATAATGCAAAGGAAGAGCCTCTTGTCCCGGGTACAATATTCTAGCAAATTGTTTTCCCAGCACCAAGGGAATAGAGTCTTTCATCATAATTCCTCCTCTCAGCCCTTGCATAAATGAATTAAAGCTAACTTTAGCTAAGAAAAGAAAAAAAAAAAATAAAGAAAGGTAACGCGAAGGTTAAACCCAAGCACTATTATACTGTCCAAAAGCACTGAAGAGATTGTAGCAGGTGGTCCCACCACCTGTGCTTGTCTGCTTCCATTCCAAATAATCTCCTTATCGAATGCAGGGAGGAGCAGACACCCGGGAGGGTCCCACAGGAAGAGCAGTGGCTGAAAAGCATAGTGGCTAACCAGAGAGATAAGAACGTGCAGTGTAGGGAATACATAACTTGGGGGAGGCAAAACAGGGTGGAAAACACTAGAGACAGATCCTTGTCTCATTTGCAGCTTGTCTATTTGCAGCAATTCTGCTGGCGTCAGAGGCAGCCCTTCGTGTTTATGTCATGTTGGTAATGGATGGAAGGTAAGAGATCTTGCAGTTCAGACGTATAAGCTGCTGTGTTCTAATGGCTTGAAGAGAGAGAGGCCAATCAGACAATGCTTTTATAATAGCACCTATTTTCTTTATCCTTCCTCAATGGCTACAGGAAATGCTTTAATTTAATAGAGTAAGCGGATGCATTGCCTGAATTCCAAATGGCACACTAACATCGTAATGATCTCTGCTCTCTGTATTGCCGTCAGGACTGTGGTTTGTTTCTCAGTGAGCTGCACCCACAATAGCTTTTTATGACTGTCAGGCTTTGACTAAAAGAAAACAAAGCACTGGCTGAAAAAGAAATACCAACAAAGACCATTCTTGCCATGTATCTGAATATTCCCTTTCACTCATTCTTTTCTGTGCATGAAATTTCTTAGGTAAATATATATAGAAGTGTAAAGGTACCTCAAAGGAGCTCACTGTTGCCAGCATGGATCTTGGCATTCAAGTGAGATCTTTTGAAGTAAAAGTGTTCTCAAAGTTGAGGACTTCTGTGTCAAGGTGCCTGCTGGGCATGACACACACCCCACAGCTGATGGCTCTACCTTTTCACAAGTCGTTGCTCTTCTCTTGGCAGCCAGCATTTCTTTTTCCTCAGGTCTGCACGCTGTGGTGCAGCATTGCACTGACACAGCCAAATGGCTTCTCCGGTGGGAGACAGCTTGGTATCTCTTCACCACCTTCCACATTGCACCCAAAATGGTCCCTAAGCTCCTTGTAAATTTTACATCTAGGCCCAAAGATTTCCAGAGTCTGTCTATCTATCTGCAAGGTGCAGAGCAGGATACTTTGATATGTGATAACCTCTGAGGAGAGGGAGTGTATAGTCCTTGATACATTTTTTCCATCTGTTCCTCATTGACAGGACATTTTTCTGTCCTGTAAGGATCAGCTTGGTAACAGCCCTGATACTCGATTTGCTCTTCTTGGAGGTCCAGCTATTAGTCCTGGGCTTTTCTTAATCCCTACCCTATTTTAGCAACACAAGGGGATATGGACAAAAGCAAGGGCTGTTGAAACCCATCAGAAAAGTTGACTGGCACCCTGGGTAAAGATGATAGACCCCAGAATGCACATTTTCCATTATGATAATTATCCATAAAAATGAACACTGCAGGACAGCTAATCCCAAAACATTCACCATAGTTTATGCAAGCTTTAGTGTTTTCTCCTGTTGTAGCATTGCTTGATATTGTTATTTCAATGAAGGAATTAACTTTGAGTTTAAGAGTGTAGTCTCAAAGCAAAGTATTGTTCACCTTGAACCAGCTTTTTGGCTGGTTTATTTTGAGTGATAGTGATGGTTTTGAGATCTTTGGGTGAAATATTCTGAGTTAAAAAAATAGTACTGCAATTTTCTTCTATGATGACTCTCAGAATATGCAAGCTTTGTGCTAACTTTTTGACCAAAAACAGCACTTATGCAGAAGAAGGACTAAAGTTCTATAAGTGTAAAAGTCAGAAAACGAAAAGCAGGGACTCTCTGCAACTCTTATGTCTCAGAAATATATAGATTTAAATAACAAGACTACATTAACCTAAATTCATTTCAAAGTTTATGCTTCTGCTATCTAGTTTTAGCAAAGCAAGAAGTTTGTTGGTGAAGATACAGAAATGTTTGTGAAAGGCTCTTGTTCTGACAAGACAGGACTTGGTGTAGCAGCAGTGTTGGTGGCAACTTCTTCTGACCTGCTTCTTGGAAGTGTGTAATCCTGTTGATCAGAGGCTTTTCATAACAATACTTAAAGTTCCTGTCAATATGAATTTTCCTTAAGAATTCTGAGCAGGCTCTCAAAATGATATGATGAAACAATTCATATTGCTGTGAATCTGGTTTGAGAACTTTGGTAACTGAAGTAACAAAAGCAGCAAAATGCATGTGGTGAGATTCAGGGCAGCAATAATATATCTTTCAGTGTTGTCATTTATGTATTGATCACAACACAGGCCAGAAAACAGGGGAAAAACCCCAACTTTTTATAAAGTTTCTGCAAACTCCACTCTAGGGTGATGGCAATTCTTCCCATTCCATGAAGAGCATCATTTTCCAAATGACTCCTAATATTCTTCTTTCTTCAACTCAGGTAAGTAGAAAGCTGTTCTGTGGCAATAAAGGCTCAGTAATGACACTAGAATTACTTTTCACTTATGTATAAAAGCCATCCGAAGATGTCACCTGCCAGAAATTCTGCGCTAAGTTGCAAAGCCCAGAACTCAAATGTTAAGAAATGAGTTATTCATAGATGCCATCAGAACCTTAGTTCAGCTCCTTTCTGTGTTAAGATATGGTCTTTATTGCATAATCACATACTATTATTTCCAAAGGACCTCTGTCTCGCTCAGGGCACAGGACCTACAAGAGGGCTTAGTGGAGGTTATGCAGGCACACATAAATCTGCCACTTCCTAATTTACCTGTCCTTGACTTTGCAATGTAAATAATTTTGCTTTCAGCTAGATATTTTTTTTTTTTCCTTAAATCATGGTAGAGCAGCATTCTGCAAATCATTTCTTTTGGTGGGACTTTGGACATCAGCTTGTGAAGGCTCCTATAGGAGACATAGTTAAGAAATTCAGTAAACACAACCTCCATGCATTTTAAACATGGATAGACTAACACTTCATTTGCTCTCAGTTTGGAGTGTCACATGGTGTTTCAAGTGCTAAAAGATTTACTATGGTTTATGGCTCAAATTTTTCTAACTCAATTTGTCGTTTAGCACCAAACTCCCCTGTCCTGCAGCACACTCAAAGGCTAAAGGGCATTGAAGCATTCTCCTGCTTAACTGCCCATGGATTGGAATAAGTCTCGTGACCCTTCTGTTCCTCTTGGGATCCTTTATGAAATTAATTATTAAAGCACAAGGCCTCAGGTCTATCTGTGATATAATGCTTGAGGTTTTCAGTGCAAAACTAGATTCCTTCACTCCCAATAATTTTTATACGTTAAACAGTTTCTGCTTAAAAAGAGAGGTCCTTTACAATGATTGTGCTTTTCTAATCAACCTTATTACCATTTTGCTCTTCTGTAAAGCACTATTAACTGGGTGCATTTCCATTAAATTTCAAAATACATCTTAGCCTTTATGATTGGATGCTACTTTTAAAACACACATATTCTGGCAGGTATGACCTTGGGTCCAAACATAAATTTATTTGCTCAGAGTAAGCTATTTAGCTATGTAGCTTTGATTATGGTTCCATAATTAAAGCACTTGGACACTACTACAGTGAATGGGATGAGTCTACAGATATAGTGTGTGGGAAACAGAAACACAGATAAGAAAAATGAAGTGTGAGGAAAAGATTGTCATATCCAATTCTGCTAGCCTTGTAAGTGGCAGAATATCTTCACCAGTCACCTTGAGTCAGCCTTCAGACAGGTACGTGAGGAGGAAGTTGTGTAAGTGGAAGACTTGGAAAGAACAGTAAGTTTAAGCAGGGAAGATTTTGGGAAGTACCCAAACTTGTCTTGCACTGAATGTTACATAAAACTTAACAGTTATCAGAAAGAGTCCTTCAGTCAAAGAGGCTTGCATTTAATATTTAATATATGACCAAGTCAGCGGGTTTCTAAGTTGTAAAAAGGATTTGCAACAGAATTGCATATCAGTCCACTGGAACAGTAATTATTGAGTGGCAGATGCATTTTAAGGCCTTTTAGTGGCTGCTCCACAACTGATCCTACAAATATTACAGTCCAGGTTTTCATGCCTTCAGCAAATGCTGGTTTTGAGTAAGAATTCAGCTGTGGAACACTGAAAACCTTCAATACAGATACGTGTCTGGGGTGTATAATAGATGAGCAATCTGAGGCAATGCTGAAAGAATCTTTCATTTTTCTTTCCAATTTCTCTCCATCTGGGTTTACTAGATTACCCAACAAATATGAACTAATATTCCAGTCTGCAGAGACTCCTCATGTTTGGAGAAACTAGGGATTTCATAACAGTTTTATGAGATGAGTTTAGAGTTGCATTTTGGAAATGTGTTTTTAAACAGAGGATGTGTTTTATCTTTCTTTAGAACATATTTTCTTGATTTAATTGGCAGGGGTTTGTATTTTTTTGACTAATTTAAGGAGTATAGATCCGGGGCCCAAATTGTGTTGACCTTAAATATAATCCTGGTGAAGGAAATGTTGAAATAATGATGAGAAGTTCAGCTTTGTGTTGAAGACCAGGGTCAGTGAGAAATATTTCAGCTGTTTTGCTATTCTGTTTTAGAAGGCAAATGAAATGCTTCTGTGCATCATATTGGCATGATGTGACTGAATGAATGCAGATGCAACTTGATCTGAAGTCTGCTAAACTTGTATTTGGAAGGGTGTGAATATATAAGAGAGTCCGTTCTGGGAGAAGCCAACCACTGGTTCTGGAAAGATCCCAGCAAATCACAGTGAAGTTATGCAACTAATCTTTATTGCTAGGATGTGATACAACATAAGATGATTTATCAGTTTATTCAGAGTTTCTGAACATGACATTCAACAGAGGTTATCACTAGTGTCAGGCCAGGAACAGGGCCCAGGATCTGCCCTGAAGGCTCAGACAAAAGTGTTATGTGTGTACAATTTGTTGCTCATTGTGGCAGGAGCACTTTAGATTATGTTGAATATTTGAATTATTCTGTTAGGCTGCTCCTAGTGCAGTAGACATAACAGAGAAGCATATGACCAAACCCAGGCCTAAGAGGGAAGAATGACAGTATCTAAAAATATCTAAGACTGTATGCTCCTACAGCAATGGAGATACTTTCAGGAAAACTGCATTCACAGGGAAAGCAGAATCTCAAATCTGTTTTACTAGTAATTCAATTGGGCAAAGCGAGGAGGTGGCAGCTAACCAGTGGCCTGTTTTCATTCCTGTTTCAAGAGGTCCATTTATTTTCTCATTCATTACGTGGGGAGCTTAGGTTGTCACCCCAGTGTACTCTGTGGCCAACAGTGGGGCGCCTAAAAGATTAGGATTTACACCCCCACAGCTGTAGCCTCCTGAGCCCTTAAATAGATGTAGCCTTTAGCTAGGAATTCTTGAAAGTATAAACTTATTATTGTCTCTCAGAGAATTGTTTCTGTAATACATGGCCAGCTCTTGTAGTCACCACTAGTTAGAGCCTAAACAATAAAAGTTCCAGCCCGCAGGACTTTAAAGGCAAAATGTCTTTAATCTACACCATACAGCCATGCTTGAGCATCTGTGCTTGGGGTAGTTAGCCTTGCTCAGCTTAAGCATTTGGTGTAAAAATCCTGTAGCCCAACTGTTTTTGTAATTGCTTAGAGGAGGAAGGGGAAGCAACATGTTCCCCATCTGAAGTCTGGTATTTGAAATTATTTCTAGTACTTGAAAAATGATTGGACTAATATTTAGATAGCATTAGTCATCCAGTTCCATCAATTATTGGTTGATGGAACAATTGGCACAAATAATGGTTTATTTCTCAGGTTGCTCTGCTGCTTGAAATAAAACTGGAGGTAGAGAAATGCTGACATTTTTGAGATATCTAAAATCAATGGGGTCCTCCTGAAAAAAAAAAAAACCACAACAAAACACCAAAAAAACAATGGAATTTGTTCAGTTCCTTTAGAAATCCAGCCTCTGCCTTCAGAGCTTTCTCAACAGTCTATATTTTTCCCAGTCACTAGTGAAACAAGGGTAAAGGCTTTCCCAAGGGAAATCTGCTTAAGCCTTCTGCAACGTCTGTGAGAAGTATGGGTGCTGGTGGAGAGTGATACGGGGAGGAACTGTGCTGTCAACAACAGGAAGCTGGTGAAAAACGAGCGGTGCCCCTGGGGAGGTGAATGCAGAGCAGATGGCTCTAATTGTGAGTCACACTGTGACAACTGACAAGAGAAATTCTGCACTCTTGACACTTTAAAGATACCAAAAATACCAGAGAGCACATTCCATGGCTTCTTGAAAACTTCCATATCGAGGTAGCTGGGGGGGGAGAGCTCCAACTCCTCCTGTTTCCATCACTAAACAGCCCATAAAATTTGCTGTTGATAAGCTTCCAAGCATCCAAGCATTCTAATACTTAGATAAGGCACTAATGTTAATAAAACCACTGAAGAAACAAGAAGGAAGAGGTGCAAAGGGGACTTATGTGCAGGGCAGCACCAGTTGCTTTAGATACTGATCCTTTCAATTATGGACGGATCTGGATAAGAAGGGGGAAAGTAACATCCTTGTTTATAATCATTGATAGATTTTGAAATATCTTTCTGTCTCTTTTTTTCTTTTTTCTTTTTTTTTCCCCCTTTCTGGAATGACTGCAAACATTTTCTTGATGTATTTCAATTATTGCCCGGATACAGGGTTGCAGATTTATATTGTGCTTCTTTAGTGGAGTTACGAAAAGTCAAGACCAGAAACCATTCATAGTTCGTTGCCAATTTTTTATTATAGGCTGAATGCCTGGCTTGGGTAGGTCTGCAGATGTCAACAGAGCTACCCCAGAAATAAGTTTTATTTGCTCTATTTGCTTGCCTGATACAACTGCTTTAGTGCCAGTAGTTTAGTACCATACTCAGGGAGTTTGTCCCTAGAGCATAGCCTGGTTGTTTCACATGCACCCTAATACATAAATCAGCTCCATTCCTTGGAACTCTGCAACCATTAATATCCGGCTAAGACATTATTGTTATTCTTCTGGTACCATGCAAAAATTTTCCCTGGATATTTGGGGAGGAGGTGAGCAGGGGAAATTTCTTAGTGTTAGAAATATTTTTGGGAGTGTCTTATTCTCACTGGATTCAGATATTTGATATTTTGGCATTCTCTGCTGCTTCTTCAAATTGTTATTTGTGAAAGTTACCAACAATGGAAAAGTGCACTGGGTCACTTGGGGAGGCAGCTACACTGCACAACTGTTCCTCCTACAGCTGTTAAGCCACTACTCAGAGGTGCAATTTGAAAGTTGTTACTTGAATAAGTACTTAAGCACTGAGGTGGTGAATTTGCTTAGGCAGGTCACACAGTTGAGCGGTTCTAAGTTCAGTATTTCTGAGTTGGAGCTATTCTTAAAATTTTCTTTCACTATTATTTTGCTTTATGTTATATCATTTAGCTGTACTCTGAATTTCTTTCTGTAGGGTAAGTCTGCTAGAGAGATATCTAAGATGAACTGAAGTAAGTTACATAAGTTACCAGCAGTAATACAGCCTTAGTGTGCTTGCTCTGCTAAGGTTGGCTAATTTGCTCCATTAATTGTTCCTCTAAATTGCTGTACCTGTGGTAGTCGTGGTATTTTGCATTGCATCATCTGGAAATCCCACTAAATAGCCTTCCCCTCCATGCTGCTGTGTTACACTCCTGAGTTCACACCAATGGGTACTTCTTTTGTTCTGTTTTCTCGTGTCACCAGTGCAGCTTGAGATGAGAATAATTTAGTCTTGGCATTTTAGAACAAGAATTTCCTGCTGTAACTGCTGTCCCAGACTGGCATTTGACTTCTTTGCTGGAAGATATTTCATATAAGGTCAGCTGTTATTGCCATTTTATGAGATTTTGTTAACTCTGTGAAAAGCCCAGGATTTACCACTAATTGGAATAAACCTACCAAAATACTTCTGTTGTCACGCTTTAGAATTTGTAAGTTGCATAATTCCCATGTATATTAGGCCACATTTTCTGAAATCATGAACCTTTTTTGTATCTAACTTACAAAAAGCTGTGCAGATACACACATCCTAAGGTATGCAAAGCCCTGCTACGGTTCTGTTGTATCACCACTGCCAGAGAAGCCTACTGTTGTGCAAAACCAACATGCAGGACTCGGGAAGCGCCGTACTTTCACGTTTGATGTGAATTTCAAAGCTTGTCTCTTGTGGTGGTTTTTTTCCTATTGATGGTAGTGAAGGGGAAGAGGAGCAAGTACCACGTGATCTTTGGTTCTTGAATTGTTGGCAGGAATTTCGAGACCACAACACTTCTCTCTTTTGAAATGCTTTTGCTTGAAGAAGTTGTACGGTATGGTGGAATTTCTTTCTTCTTTATATCTGTGTTGGCTAAAGCAAGACAGAGGAGCTTGAAAAGGCTAGCCCTCCTCAAGGAACGCTATCTGATTCGTAAGCATTCCTAGAGGTTAAGGCTGGTGACTATCAAGAAAGCAAATACTTCACGCAAGGGTAAGTCCTCTAATTGTGTTTGTGTTGAATAGCCGCCAGATCCCCATGTCAGGATGTCTGCAGTCACGGCTCTGATCTCACCATTCCTTCCTCGGCTGTTGCACAATTGTGTTGCATGTTTGTGGTAGGGGAGAAAGTTGGAGAGCTGGGCTATGAAACCGTCTTGGGGAAGGAAGCCATGTTTTATTTTAGTTGCTTGGTTTGGACAAAAGCCTGTAGGAGATTGAATAACGTAAAAAAAACCATAATGCAGCCAATTCATGGAAACCGAACCTGGTCTTCTATATAGATATGTGAAATATGAGGTTTAATAGCCAGGGTGGAAAAGGAAATGTCAATGAAAATGTGTTTGCTGGTATAGTAGAAATCCTAATGTACATATGTGATAACTCAGTACTTGTTCAGTCCAGATTCTAACCTGTAGTTGCAGGTCTGTTGAACTTCGGCTTGTAGACGCAATGAGGAAGCTTTTGGAAAACTGTTTGTGAATCTGCTCTCCTGGTGGATTGCTTAACAGATCCTCTGTGGCAGACAAGTGGGACAAAATAATGACAAATAACAGGCTGTGAAAGAAGACAGAGATCTGAAGATACTGCAGGCCATGAGCTTAGCAGTGGAGAGAAAATATCTAAGGAAAGGGTATCCTAATTCCTTCCAGCGCCAGCAGAAGAGTTTTGAGGACTCTCAGCACATCTAAGAGTTGAAAGCCACTCTGCTTACACAGACATTCAGTTTCTGAAAGAAGAAAGCAGTTGCCTTAGCCACAGAAATGTTGGTTAATAGTAATATCCTGGTCAGACTCAGTACCGTAAATCTTTCTTAGATGTTAAATTTGTTCATTACTTCTGTTTGGTTAAAGTAAAGCAAATTTTACAATGTCTAAATTTACTACTGAAACATAGTAAGAAGTTGGGTTAATCTATGACCACTGTGTCGTCTCACATAATGAAGTCTGGTGAGCTGGTAGCAGTGCTCCAGGAGGACATCAGTTCCACTTCCTAAACCAGGAAGTGGAGAATTATTCAGAGCAATAAAGAGCTTGCACAAATAACACTGGAGAAATCAGAAGTTAGTCTTAATACAAGCTTACTCAGTCTAATCAGTATGAATAGCTCCCTGCCAACTGCTCCATTACCTGAAACAGGGGTCAACTGATAAACATCAGCCAATCCTCTCATTATAAAAAGGAAAAACCAACAAAAAACAACAACCCCCTTCATCTCAGAATCTCAAATTCCATCATTCCCGATAAGCACAAACCAGTTCCTCATCTCTCATTTGCAGTTCATATCCTGAGCTACACAGATTTGCTGTTAGAGATAAGGATATGAAAAAGTCAAGTGATATTAATATGCATATTGCAACATGTTAGCCTCTCTCAGGCTGCTGTGCCTGGCGTTATAAACAGAGGTGGTCAGTGAGGCTGCACAGGAACTTGGGATCTGGCCCCATGCCATCTGTTTAACAACATTAGGCCAGATGAGCATATTCAGGGAAAACAGTCCTCTTAATGGAGAAACAGATGATTAATTAAAAGGGAGCGAGCAAGCAAGCGAGAATGAGACTGAGAAGGATCCGCTGCATGTCTGGGGACTGCTTCTGGAGCTGGCGCAGAAAATCTGTCAGCTGAAGGTGGGAGAAGTGAAAGGAATCAGTCACCCAACTGACATCAAACCAGAAAAGTTACATTTGGGTTCTTCACCGTGCTCACCACTGTTTCATAGTTGTCAAAGTTAGAGGCAGGACAATGTTTTTCTGCCTTTACCTTTATAGCACGGGTGAGATTTTGCTGTCCTAAAAAGCAGATTAACACCAATCAATAGTAACATTAAGACAGCAGTCGGTGAAAGGTGGTTCCTGAATCAGTATTCTGGTGTTTGAATCAAACATTTGTCTTCAGAGACCTATGCAGTATTTTTCTAAATTTTGGGAAGGTACAGGAATAGATTTTTTTTTTACTTTTCTTGCTGTCTGAGAGAAAGAAGTGTTGAGTCAGCTGCACTATAATGTAAAATTCTTCTACAAACATTTTTTTTTCCTTCATGTTTTTAGACTTACAAAACAAAATAGAACACAACCAATATAAAATCTCCAAACATGCTTTTAAATGTCACTGACACAACTATATTTAGTTTTAATATCTTTTAAATTTCATTGTGTAGGAAACAGAGATTATTTCGTCAAACAAACCAAGATTTTCTTACCTTGTTTTCTTGACTTCAGATCTAGCTAAAAATATTATGAACTGTGATCATCTGAGACTAATATGTTTTTTTACACTCAAATTGTTATTTGCTATCACCTTACCTATTAAAGAAAAAAAAGTAAAGCCTGTTTGAGTGAGCCATAGGTAAATTAAATTTAACTCAATTCTGTGATTGGGGGTAGAGTTCTTCTGGAGAAGAGCTGCCTGTGGCAGCTTATGTGTACTTATATTTGCTTAGATCCGTGGAAAGTCTACAACCAAATTAGAAGTAAGTCAAAATTATTTCAGTGAAATGCATTCCTTTTAAGAAATGGTACTGTCATTTTTGTCAAAGTGAAAAATAAACAAAAACTTACATGTTTTATTAATTTGAATCATTATCTGTGGAAAAACAGATTTGCTGTTTCACATTATGTTTCACATTGTGAGTTATCAATCATTGTGCTTTTCAAGCACATGCTCTTTTTTCACTATTTAATTTTAATTTCAAGGTGGGAAATAATGAGATGAGGGGGGTTTGACTTTTTTTCATTTGAAATTCTTAGACAGTAAAATATTTTACACACCCTTAAAAAGCCAGACACTGGTGACTGAAGGGGAAATAATGCCTCCACCACCACACCACCCCCCCAAAAAAAGAAGAGAAAGAAACAGGGAACAGGTGCAGTTAATAGGCCAGACTAAAGTATCACAGGAGATTCTCAAAGCAGCAGATAAATTTAGCTGCACCACTTCTAAGGAATATAAATGAGTATTGTTTACTTTGGTTCTCTGAAGTTTGAAATTATCCTCTTCACAATAGGCTTTGGGGGGAAATCCACTTGAAGTAATTGTAGACATTTGAAAGCAACGTGTTACCACCACCTCATATGACAAGGATAAATACCACTCTTACACTAATTTTCCACAGAACAACAGTATACCAGAGAATATACCAGGCATTATCAGTGAGAAGGAGGGATAGCCTTGCTTTACATCTCCACTTTTTATTTCATTACTTTTGTTTTGAGTGGGGAGCAGGGTCTGAGTGTTTGTCCCAAGCAGGCAACATTATCTCTTTTTTTCCTCTCATCTAACAGAATTTTTGTTCCTCCCTACACTCCTTGTTTACCTACAGCTGTGCTGGAGAGTTCATAAAAATGTAGCACTAGGTCTTGATGTATGAAATCATTACACTGTTAACTAAAAAGTCTTTTAATCACACATACTCCCACTCTAAATATCTCTCTCTATATATAAATAAATTTGAAATTACAGAAAGCCAGAAGGATTGAAAATAGTCCATAGGTGATTGAATGAGCTACATGAAGAATTATTCTCAGGTCTGGATTCATATGTCTGTCTTTTCTACAGATCGTGTGNTTTTTAAGACAGTTCTTAATGCTTGAACAAATCCCTTTTTCTTCCCCTCGGTAATGTGGTTAACTGTCTGGAATGTGAGCCACTGGAAATTCTTCCCCACAGAAGAATCTCCATTAAGCTTTCAAACAGAGTTACTTCATCCCCACAGCTGCATGGATAGAAGACTCTCTAGTGCCTAAATGCTTACTGTATATGTCATCCTTAAATTTAATTATTTTTTTTTCCCAGCCAGAGCTTTAGGAGCAGGTGCTAGCCTTTTGCTTCCTTTCTGCTTCCTCTGTGGGGAACAGGCTGGAAAGAGCTAACTAATTAGAAAATTCTACAGGGAAATTAATTCTCCAAACAGCTGAGGAATGGCATTTCAGTATAATGCTCACTTTGTCTGTCAGCAGAGTGCTGGTTGGCTTGACAAGTGGCAGTTCTCTCAGATGTTACACATGTTGTGATGACCAGAACAGCATCATATGTTGCCTGTTTACTAAAAGACATGATGTTGGAAGAGTAAATACACTAAAATGAACCTCTAGGACATGCTGCATTGCTGTCATAAGGCAACAGCATGTTATTTCTACACGTGCTTGAAGTATAGCAATGAATGGTTTTCAAATAGTTTTCAAATGGTTTTCAGCAAGCTTAGTTCCAAATGTTGCCTTTTGTGTTCGTGTAGGGCTGAGGCATGAAGGAGGAGGGAGAAAAGAGATATTCTAAGCTACTCCGGGTGAAAGGGCTGGATTGTTAAAGTTAGTCGTGCATATTGTACATATCTAAAAGTATGTGCAGATCTGTAACATGTCCTAGCAAAACACTATTTACACAGTTGGCTGGTTATGTGCATGTGGGAACAGTCAAATTTGCACACACAGAGGCTTCGCTGTTCAGAGACACTGGTGACTGAAAACTGCAAAGATTCTGAAGGAACTTGTGAGATGTTTATGGAAACAGCACTGTCCAAGTGAAGATGACGACAGCCTACTCGTTTCTCAGAGATCTCACCAGTACCAGTTCTGTCATCTTAGCACTTCTTACTTATGGCCTAAAACCCAATGTACCCTGTCTTAAGTAATCTCACAAGTTCTCAGCTTGCTTCTTGTGACAGAATTGTGTGACCCTCAAGCCAAGAACAGCTTAAAACCCTCACGTCACCTTACAATAAATGCCTTAGTAGCTTTTGCTTCCAAAACTGCCGGATTTTTTCCTGAGCTATTTGTAACATGACATAACAATCAGAAACAAACTTATCATTCACACCCTTCCCAGATTGACTTGGCATCCCTTGTTTCTGTCCTGCCAGGAGATGCGCTGGGCTTCATTTTAGTGGTCAGCTATGCAGAAGTGTCCCCCAGAATCCAGTTGCCTGGGAATTTGCCCTGAACATATAGAAACATGGACTTGCAAGTGCCATTGAACAATATAGGACTGCTTGTCTTACCTTTTAGTCCAAACAAAATGTTGAAGTTTGCAGTGTTATGAATATCTCTTTATGTGGCAAATGGTTCATTTTTCAGATGTCTCATTCTCCCTCAATGGGTCTTGGAGTCTTGAGCTCTTTTTTGTACTCTTTGTCTCTGTCATAAGCATCGAATGCTTTTCCTTCCTGTGTCTCTTAAGAACTAATTTGTCATATCTAAGAATATAAAAAGCAGTGCATTCAGGTAAATCCCATGAAAATAAGTCACTTTCTGTAGCTGAATATTTTCCAATTAATTTTCCATTTTATCATGTTTGCTCTACTGTAACAGGACTCTTGACTTTGATTTTATTTTCTTTCCCCCTCCTCCTTCTCTTTGTCCCATACTTCACAAATGCAGTAACAGTCTATATTTTGTCTTATCAAAAATTGAAAGAGTAAAAAATCTCATCACTCCTTATATTCTTATCAGTCTGTTAACTCCAGCATAATTATATTACTTAATACACAGCCCAATTTCAAGAACTTTTTAAAATAGTGAATGATCTATATCCTATTACCAATTCAGGATTAACATGCAGAGGTTATTTGAGAATTCCTTGGGTTTGAAACTTTTTAAATAAAAAAACTTCATATTTTTGCTGTGATCATCTATGACCATCTTCCAGCACTAATGCCTAAACTAACTTACAGGGCTTTAACTCTGAAAGAGTCATTTTCACAGATGAAGATCACGCTTTCAGGTGAAAATGATGGCATCCCATTCTTTGTCTTAAAGAAATATCAAACCAGTTTCTATACATCCTAAATTTACTTCACCTGATAGCAGTTGTAGTTTTCCTAATGAGATGCAATTGCTCAAGAAACCATTTAAATTAAATCACAGCTAAATATTAACACCTTTCCCTTCTCATGTTTTAATTAATTTCTATAGCTGCATACATCAACAGATTGGAAGCACTAAAAGGCATCTGTCTCCAAAAGAGAGGTGCATGGATTCTCAAATATAAGCAACTTGGTTCTAAAGTCTCTTTGAGCCAGGGAGGTCTTAATACAGAAGATTTATTCTGCAGTCACATTTTCCAAATTAATTGACTTTTTAATTTTGAAGTGCTAAATGCATCACTACTTGACAGTTTTCCAAAGTGCATTGTGATATACCTGGTGCATGGATTACAGAAATTAGTCAAGTGATCCATGTTTAACATGAAGGACTGTTTGCATTTGGAAGGAGAATGCAGTTAAATTATTAGATGTTATTACCACTTATTCTTCCCAGAATTATATCTTTTATTATGGAATGCTTACTAATTACAGGAGCACTGTCAGCTGAAATGTTTAATGTGATTGTCAAATGGGAAATAAAATGGAAAAAGTGCAGGTAAATGTCTAGCTAGATTGCCTTTATATACTATTTAGATAAAAGTTCTTAGTGATTTAATTTTCTATTTATTGTCATCCAGATGTTCAAAACACTGACCCAGATGGCATGGTAATTTCATTGTTTTCAATTTATGATAATGGATTAAATGATAAAAAAGAGCGATATTACATCTGTGGAGATTCACTAGGTAATTCGCACTAAATTGATTTTTTTATATGGGATGATTTTTTTTTCCAAAGTTCAAAAAGAGCCAAGATTATATCTGTATATGTTTAGAAGCCAAGAGTTGTACGTAAAGGAGAAATATCTCTATGTAGAAGTTGTTGAATAACTGCAGGTTTGCACTATTTGCTTAACGGTATAGCTGCTGAATGTTTATGAGTTCTGTAAAGTACAACAGAAATAGAGCAGCAGAAATAAGGATGTCTCATGTCATGTGATCGTCCTCAGAAAGAGCAGGAGGGGTCAAACTAGAAGGAAGATACGTCCTTTTTTTTTGGAGCATGGCAGTGAGTGTGGATGTATGGATGACAGGGAGGTTAGGTGAATTGAGCAGTGAATTTTAAAAAACCTTACAATTACTTTAAATTTTTCATTATGTTGTAAACACAATGCTTGTTTCCTTTGGGGTAAAGTAAAATGTTTTGATTTGTCTTTGTATATTCAAGAAGACTGAATTTCCGTTTTGGTTTCAAGAGATCTACCCTTTTAAAAATTTAAATTATATTTCAAGATGGCAACACTAGTTTAAGAAATCAAATATTTGATTATTTATTTATTTCCACTTCAAAACAAAATAGTTCACTTACCCCAGTTTCAGGGAAAAAAGCTACTCACTGAAGCTGACCTGAGTTTGCAAAGGGTTTTAGTGTGTCCCAGATTCCATTTTTTGATTAATTTTGTATTCATCAAGAATTTTCATTCATCTCTAGCTACAATGACTTCTTTTGCAAGATTTT
>VZRU01005735.1:0-120980 GCA_013398155.1 Pedionomus torquatus | reverse complement strand
GAGGGGGGGGTATATATTTCCCACAAATATTGCAAGAGTTAATAAATAAAACCAATTTGATTTATGACTTGTTTTGCTTGGGTAAGTTTATGAATAGCAATGCTGTATATGTTTTTAATTAAATTCTTTCTTTCCTCCAAGGATCTTGCTATCCAAAACAAATTAAGAATTTTGTTTAAAACGTTTACTCACACCTTGTATTATTATGTATACTCTTGAGACGAACTTGTATCTGTGTAGATATTTATAAGAGCAGTTTCCAAAGTTCAAAATGGAAACTCTTAAACTTTCATGCCATTCCTAAGTTTTAATATCTGTCTGGCTTAACATTGCATTGCAATATTAATATAAATTCTTAATTTTGCATAATAGACATGTCTCTGCAAAATGCAAGCCTTTTCTTCATATGCTTTTCCAACAGATGCAGATAACATTTGTCATTGAATTTCTAGAGTGTTCAGCAAGGTCAACATTCATAAAGCATTTCATCTAATACAATTTAAAAAATTTCCTCTAGCTGCTCTAAAAATGTGAGTGTTATTAATTTCTCTGAAATCCCATCAATTCGTCATTCGTAGGCATGGTCTGGAACGGAAGGAAGGATAAGAAGACAGTGGGAGTGAATCAATATTTCATTGTAGTGATACTCTTGCATTACTCCAGCTGGTCAGTTTTACTTTTAACCTTTTGCCTGTGGTGCTATCCATCACAGTTGCTCAAAAATGAAACCTTTATCTTCTTTGCTGATAATTCATGTGATGTAACACAGATGAGAAAATAGGTAGATATTATGTCAGCTTTATTCTCTGACCAAAGGCTTTGACAATGTAAAACTGTACCACCTTTCCCAAAGACCAGGCATGGGATGAGGGGAGTGGACCTTTGTGCAAGGCAAGCCACGCTAACCACTTTCTTATGGTGTCCCTTGTCTTCCTCCTGCAGAAACAATGCCTTGGGAGATCAGGAGAATTTACACCTTGGAAATTTTGCGGGTCTGCTGATCTGAGTTACTGAGAAGACTTTTGCAAATGTACCTTCAGATGACACAAGCACAGAATAAATCCCTTCAAAACCTCCCTAGTGTTTCTAAAACAGCATGAAAGGACATGTGTCTGTGATACAAGGAGATTAAGCGGAAGTTGAAGAGCTAGGCTACCCTATTCTGAATCAGGTAAGCAACAGATAAACCTGTTGCTCAGAAGTACACTAAGAATCTTCAGATGTTCAGCATTTATGAAAATCAAAACACTTATTTAGGAGCCTAAGTTATGCATTAAGTGACTTTCCCAAAATTTCATAACATGCATAACAGGAGACAAGCAGGAGTAGAATCATAGAATCATAAAATGGTTAGAGTTGGAAGGGACCTCAAAAATCATCGAGTTCCAACCTTGCTGCCATGGGCAGGGGCACCTCCCACTAGAGCAGATTGCTCAAAGCCCCATCCAGCCTGGCCTTAATTACTTCCAGGGATGGGGCATCTACAGCTTCTCTGTTCCAGTGTCTCACCACCCTCACAGGAAAGAATTTCTTCCTAATAGCTAATCTAAATCTCCCCTCTTCCAATTTAAAACCATTACCCCTTGTCCTATCGCTACACTTACTGACAAAGTGTTCCTCTCCAGCTCTCCTGTAGGCTCCATTCAGATACTGGAGTAAGAACGTACAATATTCATAGTTATCTATCCTACTAGACTGTATAATATATTCCTTGTCTTTAATTTTTGGAAAAAAAAATGTCCTTAATTCTTAATTTTATTTTCTTTTTAATGGAAACTTAACCTAAGAAGTGTCTTTTATGCTGTGTTGTTTTTTAACTGGGTTGTTGCTGAGGAATGAGAAAAACCTTCAAGTCTCACATCTTACTTTACACAGTCAATGTTTCAATGACTTATTCTGTTCCATTCATAAGATTGTGCCATATACAGTCATGCAGGGTTTTTAGAGAAGTTGACATGTCCTTTTGTTGTTAAAAACTTTGGTTTAGAATAGAATGGAATTAAGTCAAATACAGGAAGGAAATTATAATGGAAACTGCAAGAATTTGAGACCTCAGCTATCATCAGACACAAAACATTTCCTCCTTTTACTGGAAGTCATGTAATTACTGATCAGACAAAAATTGCCAAGAAATATTTCAAGAAGGTATTTGTCTTCTGAAAGCTAATTCTGCCACTGGAGTACTTGCCAGGCATAAGCAAAGCATCATGTTGTGATTTTTTTTTTTTACATTAAGAGAAGTTACAGATGGAGCTCAGGCTGCCACTGTCTATTTCAAGGGGTTCTACTGAATGTCCTTGCACCTTTGAAAGCTCCTTTATTAAAGGAAAGATAAACTCCAAAGACTTTTGGTAAACCTTGTTTTTTTGTTTGTTTTTTTTTTAAAAAAAACTTAAGTAGATAATTTTATGATGGATACACCTGATTACATTATCAGAGTCTAGGAATTTTAAGATAAACTCAGATTCCAGAGAAATTCAAGCTATTCACAAGTTAAAATAATTTTCAAATACATCATGTGAAAGACAAATAGAGCTATATATGTAGAGCTCATGAAAAAATTTTCCAAGTTATTTGGAAACATTTAAGTATGGCATGTGTTTTACCTTTACATGATAACAATGTTGCTTTCAGCCGGAAATGATAAAGACATAAAACATACTCATAAATTAGACTTTAATTAAGCCATTTTCAAAATTTTATCATCGCTTTTATTCTAAGTTAAAATATATTGTTCACATGAGTTATCAAAATAGCAACAGTATTCTTTTGCTAGTGTGACAGAAGAAACAGTAAAAATATCGAATACTTCCTGAACAAATAGAAGAAGATATGTTAGGCATGGATAATAGTTCTTCAGAAAGTGTTCTCAAGGGAAAACTAAGAAATATTAAGTGTCCTGGCTATTCTTAACTGTGATTTCAGTGGAAGCCATCTTTTTTCGAACAGAAACATGGGGTATTTGTACCTGCATCTTCATATCTTATATCTACGTTAAAGAACGTTAAGTAAAAGCCAATTCTAATTGATGACTATTTAAAGGGTTAATATATGGAGAGAGCAGCTTCGCCTGGAACAAGGACAGGGCTAAATCTGCAAAGAATACAATGCTGGCTAGTGCAATACCTAACCTTAAGGCACCTTGACAGCTAACAGAAATTTTTGCTCCAAGATTAAGCACATCTTCTCCTTAATGAATGGAGGGGANGTTAAGTAAAAGCCAATTCTAATTGATGACTACTTAAAGGGTTAATATATGGAGAGAGCTAAGTCAGCTCAGCTGACTTATGTAGTGTCACTGGAAACCAGCAAGCTGAACTCTTCCAGAGAAAAACAGCAAGATGTCAGCTATATCCCTTAGAGGAAGGCATTTAGACTTCATAAGTCTACTTAGGTTTCTTCATGGTGAATCTGGTCTTTGAATTAAACACCTCCAAATTGGCCAATGGAAATCCCATCCCAATATTTAAAGCATTGACCTGAAAGGGAACCTATTTTCTAAAATCTCTTCTGCTTTAGCTTGAAAACATATTTCTCTTGCTTCCAGGTACTTTTTCCTGAACTTTTTTACTTAGAATATATTCTATACTTTGAGGGATGGGAAGGACAGTGCAGTTCATCAATCAGCTCGCTAGTTGGATATACTTTGGCAGAGGAAAGAATCGTGGAACCACAGAATCACAGAATTATCAGAGTTGGAAGGGACCTCTAGAGATCATCCAGTCCTACTCCCCTGCTAAAACAGGATTGCCCAGAGAACATTGCTTGGGACTGTGAAAATCTCCAGAGAAAGTGACTCCACAACCTCCCTGGACAGTCTGTTCCAGTGCTCTTGTTTTGCTGTAAAGAAGTTTTCTTATATTTGAATGGAACTTCCTATGTTCCAGCTTGTGGCTGTTGCCCCTCGTCCTGTCATTGGGAACCACTGAAAAGAGTCTGGCTTCATCCCCCTTCAACCCACCCTTGTAAACATTAATAAGGTCTCCCCTCAGCCTTTTCTGGGCTAAAGAGCCCCAGCTCTCTCAGCCTTTCCTCATAAGGCAGATGCTTAATCATCTTTGTTGCTCTATGCTGGACTCTCTCCAGTGGTTCCCTGTCTCTCTTGAACTGAGGAACCCAGAAATGGATGCAGTATTCCAGTTGTGACCTCACCAGTGCAGGATAGAGGGGAAGAATGACCTCCATCAACCTACTGGACACACTCTTCCCTGTGCAGCCCAGGGTTTCATCGGCCCTCTTGGTGACAAGGGCACATTCCTGGCTCATGGATAGTTTACTATCTACCAGGACCCCCAGATCCTTCAGGTTCCTGGTACAACAAACATTTATTTATGCAGAGAAGTTCTTCAGTGGAAGAGACTAGTACCTGCTAGACAAAAATTGCCAGGATTACTGAAGGATGGTTGTATCAATCAAGTAAATTAGTGGTTTCAGTATTAATAACAGAGTCATATATATATATGGAGGCAGAAAATCAAGCCAGAGGCCTGTGAATATTATCTTTGTTTATGTACACCACCAAGAAAACTGTCTCACTATATAGGACAAAATAATAGTGAGTACTTCTGTCTTTTCATAACTCAGTGTTGAATTCTGAAAAAAATATGGAAGATGCCATTGTCTGATGAGAAAACGTTTATTTGGATGAATAAAAGGAAAAAGGTAAAACCAGCAAAATCCTTTATTCTGCATGCTTCTTAAGGGAAGCATAGAGGAAGCCACATGTGCAAAATGACAGAGGGATCCGATTTTTTTTTCTGTGTCTGCAGTGAGTTGAGCTGTAACCACTTGCCAAAGGGAGGAAACGCTGCTCAACCAAACACCTATCACATGGAGAAGTAGCGCTCTCCTGCTATTTCATGACAAAGTAAATAGTTTAATGTTTGTGTGAATGCGTGGCTAAAAAGGCACCCTGTTTACAACAGTCTATGGGTGTCTGTGGAACATTGCCCTGGAAGAACTGACAATATTTCCAGCAGCAAACCCAGATGCTAAGCAAATCTATTTCCTTCCAGGCATAAACTACTGGTCTCTTCAGGTTTAGATTCAGACTGGAAGAACATTTTCACTTTGTCTAGTTCAACATTTTTAAGATAATGATCACAAAACAATGACTTCTCAACCCCATTGACAAAGACTGGGAGGCCCCGGGAAGGTCATGCAGATATGTATTTTCCTGTGTGCACACACACTGCTCATTACATCTGCCTGGTCATCTCACTTATGCATTGAACTTAAAAAAATGAAAAACAAAATTGAAATCCAACTCAGAAAAGTAAGAAGCACTCGGGCTCAGAGGATGTTTAAGGGAATTATTCCAACTCGATCTTTCTCCCACATACCCTCTATGGGAGGAAATATTTACGGTGGAAACAAACTGGGAAAGATCACAAAGAGCCTGCCGCATAGATTTCCTGGTGTTATTCTATAGTGGAAGAGGCAAGAGTTCTTTCCTCAAATTCCTTTCCTTACATAAACAGGGGGAAGAATATTGTCTTTTGTCAACATTTTGTTTTGCTCATTTGCTGTTATCTTGGAAACATGTTCTATGAAGATACAATTTATTAATCACGACTGTGTTGTGTTCTATAACAGAAATGATCCTTTGGGACCATATTTGTAATATGTGCTGAACAGTATTGTTTGCTAAGTGGCCTTATCTATAATTCAGAGAACCTTTATGTGCTTTGGAAGACCATTTGGCAAAATGTGCAAGGAAGTAATTTAGTTATCTGGCTGCATTAAGGATGAAATCAATTTAAGATTAATTAGGACTTCTAGAAAAGTGATACAAAAAAAGCCCAACCTAAGTTCTTGGCTTTGGAAGAAGTAATTAGCCAGTACCAAAAGTTGTGAACATGCAATTGGATATCCTTTAGTGGATCTAGAAGAGCAGTTTAAGAAAGTATTGTCCTCACTTTTCCATTCTTGCTTCTCAGCTGGTTGTAACTTTCTCAATATTTAGATGTGATGTGTACTCTAGCAAGTGCTTCTAGCCTTCAGTGACAAATACTCAGTGACAAAAATTCAGTGACAAAATAGTCAGATTACTTTAAATCACTGTTTTAGATTACTCAGGAGGCAGAAAGCAAACCAAATTCAAATGATGTGAGACTTCAGTTCAGTTTGAGTCCCTGTCTCCTCCTCTTGTTGCTCCATGGCCATAAAAATGTTGTAGAGAGGATGTTGCAACCCAAGTGAAGGCAAAGCTCCAGCTGAGATTTACTTCAGTTCCAGAAGGTTTGGGATCGTAGCACGAATTTAGAGACGAGTTATTGAGAACACACTGCTAAGTCTCTGCTAAGTGAAGATACAGCTCACAAGCACTTATTTCAAGTCATTTACAACATAGTGATAAATCTATGCTATTTTGTTTCCAGCTCAACAGGACATTGGATGTTGCTAAGCTGTTTAATGTACATAATGTGATACTCTTGATAAAAATGATCCATTAGTGAGCTGCGTAACAAAAAAGAGCATCTAAAAAAATCGTTAGGGATAGGCCAAGATAATTTGCATTTATTGTAATGATATCCAAATGGTGTTCTAACTAAAGATGTTAGTAATTACGATGAGCAATAAAACTCTAGAAAGAGTTAAACTTACTGGCAGGCTTTATTCTGCTGCAGTGTTCTGTTTGACATAATTCCATAACCTCTTCCCTTCAATAAATGTCAACTACTTTGTTTTATTTTTTTAATTCTTTAAATGTCCTAGCTGTGAAAAGAGACAGAGCAAGAAAATTGTCAGGATACATCACGTTTTGCATTCATATGCTCATGGTTTTTGTTAGGGTGACTGAAAGGCCAGAGAAGACGCTGCAGGAAGACTTTCAAGCAACAATAAATATAGAAGTTGTTTCCAATGCAATGTTTTGAAAGGTTTTAAAAGCTTTAATCCAAAGGCCTTGCTATGATCAACTCTGGTAGAGGAATAAGAGTAGTATTTCGACAATAAATATTTTATTTTTGATGTTACTTTCTCTGAAAGCCACCATGGGGAAAGCAGGGGTAATTGATGACAACATAGATTTAAAAAATGCTATAAACATATCTAATGGCAGAAGATGATGACAGTTTTTGAACATCACCGACTAGTCAAGAACTGCTACAGCCAGATGAAAAACTTCCATTGATTTTACTCTAAAGCTTGATTACTTAATGAAAACATCTCTGTGAATCAGTAGTATCTGACACAAGGGAAATTCCTCAAAGGTCTTTGAGATCATTTCCTCTCCAATGTCCTTTAGAAGGAAGAAAAACACACCTTTGTGGTAACTCCACGTCGTCTGCAGAGACCTCTCTATCCACAACCATCTGGCTTCCAGTGCTCCCTGTCTGGGGGCTGGTCTTCTGTTTCTGTGATCCTGCGGACACTTTTACAGGATGCGTGATTTGTAAACATTATAAAAGGATGGAATCATAATGGCCTAATGCATCGCCTACCAAGAAAATTGTAAGACTCATAGCTCTTCTCTGGGGCTGAAACTGAATGAGTTCGTGAACAAGTCATAGAAGGCACAGTTGAGGTTAATACTTACACCTGGCCTGGCAATGCTTGGTGCAGGACAGCCAGAAATAGG
Organism: Pedionomus torquatus; assembly: GCA_013398155.1. NCBI lineage: Eukaryota > Metazoa > Chordata > Aves > Charadriiformes > Pedionomidae > Pedionomus > Pedionomus torquatus. The sequence goes on along the minus strand of VZRU01005735.1, from coordinate 113,398 downwards.
CAAATGAGGAGCTTTCCTTTCTGTGGGTACTTACACTGTTATAGACAGAACCTCTAGATACAGATTTGGTCTTGGAAAAGTGTTTATTTTGGAGCATAAGATAGATGGAGGTGGCCCTAAACAATCCCTTACCTTACAGATCTTGGAATAAACTAAGAAAATAATAAAGCGCTATTTTGCACAAACACAAACTGTGGTCTGTAGCAAATGAAGCTCACTGTAATGAGTGACATTGGGTTAAAGACAAAGCTGTGCCTGAGTGTCTTCTTCCTGAGGTCAAGACTGAGAGAAATAAGCAAAGCTAACAAACTTAATCCTCAGCCCAGCTTTAACAGCATATCCAAAGGCTGTTTCAGAAAATATAAACACATTAAAGGCTAGCCAGAAAACTAATCTGCTCAACAATCACAGATTTCTCAGTTGTGTGTTGAAGACATAGCAACCTAAATTACCCTTGAAATGACTCTATTTCAAGTCATACGCTTTTCTGAGCTATATTTATAGAAGACTTCATACTAGTAGTACAAGAACTTATTCCAGACAAGGATTTAGCTTGGGTCTATGTTAGCATATAATTTGTAAAAGTTTGTAATAAACATGCCTTATTGAGACTGGCAGAAATTATAGGAAGGAAAAACTAACTTTGGGCTACTTGCTTTGATTCAGACTTCATTGTGCTGTGTTTATTTTGTGTACTTCAGAACTGCAGAGAAATGATGAATCTTTGTGTTACTGAGACCAGAATTTCCAACGCAGCCTCATCTTTTTAGAAACTCTCTTTTGGTTAAGGATTTTGACTTCCAATATAAATATTCATCAGAGGCCTGATGCTTAGATCAGGAAGTATACTAGCAGGCTTTCATTCAGATAGGAAGAAATTTGCAATGCATAATTCAAGACCTTAGACCTAAGCTGGCATCCTGTTATACACCCACTGAAGTCAATGAAATTTTAGGGTGTACAGGAAGTGCCAACTGAAGTCTTACAAATAAACACTTAGTGAATACTTATATAAATATGGTAAACAGCACAGAAAACTACCGGTATGCATGCTGGCGGTCAGTCTGAAATTAGTACTCTTCTCAGGCCAGTTATTATATCCTTCAGGATAATAGGGCTATCATTATTTTTCCAATGCTTTTCAACTCATGGTAAGAGATGGTTTCCCATCTGTTAGTCACACAAGGCAGGTCTGTAATCTGTTTAGCTGCATTTGGAAACTAGTCTTGTTTATAAATGATTGGAAGGAAACCAGGCAGGAACCTATTTACAAAGTTTTCTGTAGAAGCATTCAGTTTTTCCAAGGTCACTTTTTTCTGCACACTGACCAGCTTCTCTGCACTGGATAAAGTTTCTGAGTCCTTCAAAATACCATTTTATTCCCTAGTACAATTCAGGAGCTTAAAAATTAAATATGCATCAATGTCTCTGAAAGTAGGTTTTATAAACTACTGTGATATTTCTCTTCATGTTTGTATGTTCTGTTTCATTATTTAAAATAATGTTTTGGTAAAAATTGCTCATAACATTGAGACACTGAGCAAGCTCAGAATGGCTCCAAAGATCCAACAATTTAAATAATTTAAAGCTATGTTTCTTGTTCTTCCAAAATAAGCTTAATCTATTACTTACCTGTCCAGGAAGCTACTGTCCAAAGGTGATGGACAATCTTGGCTTAAGCAATAAAAGAAGCTGTTGGTATAAATTAAATATTGAGTTAGATTAAACGGTGGCATTTTAATAATTAGTGAGAAGTCTTGTGTTTATAGATTTTTCATAACTTAGTATATAAGTAATGAAAACAAAATTATGATTATTCAACATACAAAAGCCAATTCTAGAGGTATAACAGATGGAGAGTGCCAAAGACAGAAGAGTGAATACTTTTTAAAAGCTATGCAATCACATACTTAAATTAAGTGCATTAACTATGGGAATTCACTCACATTCAGGTGAGTTAATTCTCATTGACATTGGAGAAAAAATGAAATTTCTGTTTCCCTATGTGTATGCACTGTTTGGTAAACCATTTATTAATGTTGAAATTAATAGCTTCATAACCATTTGTTCAACAAGCCCAAAACTATAAAATGACTTGAATAATCAGTTGCATACAATGAAGTGTTTATGAGGGTGCAAGCTCTTCCAAATTGCTGAAATATTACAAGTATTACCTTGTTAACATTTGTCTCATAGGCATCACCAAACCAGTAACACAGAAGAATGGCAGGAAGGAGAGTACAAACGAGAGCAATCTTTTCATGATTACAGTGCTTGACAAAGCTGGAAATAGTTCTCCCTTCTCTAACTCACAGTCTCAAAAGTCTATATAAGGAAGTTCATTTAAAAAGCCTTTAAGAACAATACCAAAGACCGTCTGTATGTATATATATAGGTGTGTCTAAATATGCCAACCAAACTGCTGTTTCTTTGAGGTGTCTTGATATCCTTGATGGTGGATGCCGCTTTGTTTTAAATTGTCTCCAAAATCCACATCAAATCAAGACATTTATTTTTAATGGTGTTTTCTACTAAATGAAGGTATGAATAGCCTCCAACTATGAATGACATAGTTGGAGGCTATGTCACCAGCAGAGCCAGGCAACTCCTGCCTAAAACGTGCAGGGCATACTTTGTACTGATGCTTGCTCTTTAATTTGCTTCCTGTAGCTTACTAGATACAGAAAAGACTTACATGTAATCAAATTTTCCACCTGAAAGATTAACTTACTAAATTCAGGCAGAATGAAGTGACCAAGAATCATCTGTAGTATCTTTTCCAGTGATAACCATAGTTAGTCCAGTGATTACCACGTTGAACCTACTTATGTTTTCTGCTGTACCAGTGGAGATAAAGTGGGCATTTGACTGGCTTTATTGACTCATGAGGTCACACAGTTACTCCATTTCCTTCTTTATGTGGGATTCTTTTTCTGTATTAAGTTCAAATGAAATGAAGCAGCTTTTGTATGGTTTCGGAAGTATAGGACCACGATGAAGTCTCAAATAAACAGCCAGTTTTTGGTTTATATGGTAGGTCTTTATTAGCTTGATTGTCTTCCTCTTTACAAGTACCTTTCTGTGAAAGAAACAGGAGAGAGATTTCTTACTCCCTGAAAAGTTCTACATGAAATAGCCTACAGGTCTCATAGCAGTAATTCAGTCAAGTGCACAAATTCCAGTCTTAGCCCTGTATTTCTTAGCTGAAGTTGACAATCTCTTTGGGGAATGATGGCAAGGAGACTGGATGGCTCAAAATATTATTGATGAGCTGCTGAACATCTGGCTACGATTTTGTAAAGTCATGAGGGAATTGACTATGCACTCTCTATTAATCTTCTGTTAATTTATCTACTGGCTGAATTCCACAGCTAATGTGGACTTCAGCCCCCCATTTAGCCAATTAGGTCAAAGGCAGGCTGGTGTCAATGGAGAGCTATGACCAGCTGATGGCTGTATCTAAGGATAGTTTGTGAAAATTGCTATTGCTAAGTATTCTCTGTATTCCAGCAATGAAGTCCAAAGGGGCACACTTATGTTAGCACCACCCAGGCTGTCAATGAAGAACTTCTGTCCTTAGAAATACCAAATCAAGTTCATATGAATTTCCCACTCTTCCAAAACCACTTTCCCACCAGGCAGAAGAGATCACAAAATTAAACAGCATTCCCTCCTCTTTGCATTTCTGCAGTTTGTAAGCACTGTGCCTGTCATAACGTTCCCAGGAGTTTTCCTTAACCATAATGTCTCATCTCTGCAAGCAGCTGCTTCCTTTTTGCCTAAGAGTTCTTGGAGATTTGCTTCACTTATCAAAACTAAATCACTGAAAAGCTGGTAAATAACCAAGTTCTATGTGGTTATGGGGGAAGAAATCCCACTGCAGATGGACAAATTTGCTTAACCTATAAAATAATTCTGGAATAACTGTTTTTTTGGCAAAGTTCTAAAATACAACAAAGTTTGATTGTTGGCTTCTCTGAATTTTCTTACTTTGGAGTCAGAGATGACTCACAATATGCTCATGTTAGTACCATTAACGTTAACAGGAATTAAGTATACACAAATATCTAAGAAAGGCTTGACCATTTACTCTCAGTGTTCTGAGGTCAGATGAAGTCTGGACCTTTTACTTTCTCTATGGTCCACTAATTGAGAACAAAGCTTATGCAAGACTTCCTTGGGGAACACAAGGTCTGGGGTTTTTACAGTCCACAGGGCTAAAATTCAAATATGAACCACAGCTGTTTGGACAGGAGTCTTGGACCTCTTTCATTTGAACTGCAGTGACCTTCTCAGCCTTACCAACATGTGAAACGTTGAAATCCCTGCACAGCTAATGACTAGGATATGACAATGCCTGGCAGGTAGACCTGGGTAAAGTGATCAATTTATAGTACTCTGGGATTTGTAGGTAGAAAGGCAGTTTTTCTCTACCTCTCCACTCTCTCCCCATTGCTATACACATCATTTCATGCATATGCATATATGCATATTTGAATCTGCGTTTACCATCCAACCAAGTGACCCAATGGTTTTGTTGCAGAATATAAAGTTCCTTCCCTCTGCCAAGTACAGGTAATTTTATGAGTCCCTGGTAAAAGATAAAATAAGAAAGGAACCAGAGTGTGGGATATACCAGTCATTCAGCTTAATTAGTGATAGACCTGCAGTGCCCTAACACTTTTCAATATGTTCTGTTTAGCCATGGTAATGCATTTGTTTTGCAGTATATAATACATGTAAAAGTGCCAGCTAAACCTTCCCTTTGATTTACCTGCACTTTGAATACATGAATATTTGGAATGACAGCAATGAGTAATTTTTCAGAACTGAGACATGATATGCTGGATAACAGTAAATCTATTTAAACAGACTGGTAGTCCACTGTCCAGTGGCCACTGTGGCCTGGATCAGGTGATTATCTCAGTGGAGGCTGCTTGGCTGATCGTGTTTTTCTTGAAGTCAATGGCAGATCATCTAATACCACCTTACATTTAGAATGCAATTCCATTATCTTCTTTGCAAAAATGATACGTATTCTCTGTATTAATGCCTGATCACAGCAAGACAAAGCAAATCTTGATTTCTTTGGAGTGCCTGATCTTTCACGTTCATTTTGCTGTTGCAAAACACATTAAATACTATGGAAAGACTGTGGAAAAAAAAATACAAGTTCTTATCTAGCAATATAATGAGTATCTTTGTGCATCCAAGATAATAGGAATTCCAGCATTCATGCTTACTATAAAATACAGCAAGCAAAGGCTAAGTGAATTCCATTTGTTTTAATATGGAAATAATTTTGACTGCATCTTTGGCTTTGTATGACATGGAAACTGGCGATTGTTTATGTATTGCTACTTTTTTTGGTCTGCATTAAAATCCCACATGAGAAACAAATTTTTCTCTAGGAACGAAATGTTACTTTTTTTGGGACTGATTTCTAATTAGTTGGGTAGTTTCTTTTCTGTCTGTCTGTTTCTTTTCAGTTGGGAAAATGCAATGCATATAAAATCCAGATGGATAGCACATGATGCTGGAACCAGCCCCAGCCAATCAGCCACATCACTTGATTAAAAGAAACCTATAAGAATTTAAGTAAAAAACCAAACCAAACAAGATAGTAAGATAGAACTGGCTGCAATATGGGATTTCATCATCCACTGAGGTCGCTTTTCTTTTGCTGGTTGGCCTCCCCACACCTTATTGAAAGTTAACCTGCAGTTGTATTTAATTTAAACTTGTTTAGAATTTGCAATTAAGACCCTAAATACCAGTGGTGAAAGACATGTGGTAAACAGGATGGGCAGAAAACGCATCACTGGACTACATCAGGCCACTAGGACCACAGCTTTAGGGCAACAGGCTCTTTGAGGGAACTTGGCTGAGAGGAATGCACCCTGGCACTAACCATAATATTGCAGACCAATTCTTTTTGTATGGATTTTGTCTGTGACTGAACAGATTTTCAGAGAGCAAGTAACCCTGTATTATGGCAATTGCTCACAGCCTTGCTGGGCACAAAAGCTCCTGAGTATCCCGGGGCTTCATCAGAATTGAGAGTCAGATTTTTGGAAAGGTCTAAGACAGGCTATGAAAGAGCCTGAAGGAGGGGTGGGCAGGTCTTGTAGAGGGATGGAGCAGCATCTGGAATCCCTACAGACAACTACAGGAATGTTTATTATTGTTTGTTTAATATTTTGAGTGTGTGTTCTATCCCTTTTTCTCTCTTTGTCTCCCTTTGTTATTTGTGTAATAAAATTCCTCTAGGCACATAAGTAAGTCATCTGGAATTGTGCAACTCCTTCTGCCAGGAAGCTGGAAAAGCCCCTCTCCTGTGCAGAGAGAAAAAAACGGATTCGTCTCAACTATTGAGAGCTGTGGCAAATAATTGTGCTTCTTACTGTTAAAAAATCTGCTTTTATCCTGTCCAAGGTGTCATGTTTATTTAAAACTTGAGAAATGATTTGTACATTTTAAAATAAAGCATGCAAAATACATTAAAAAGGCTCCGTGTCAAAGTTGTTTTTCCTGCCAGCAAGTGCAGAGAAGGAAAAGGAAATGAGTAAGGAAAGACTAGTGTCTTTAGAGCCACATGGCTAGTGAATTTTTCTGTTTATTCTTTGGGGAAAAAGCAAAGTAGCAGCATAACTGCTGGTTGGATAGGTGCCGGTACTATTTTTATTGGCAGGCAACTCTGAGTGGCTGAAAGGTGGTCATTAACACCCTGACACAAAGTGCTGACAGGGCGATTATAAGATTAACACCCTATGTTATATTAACAGTGTCAAAACCTCCCCTTACCTGTCAGTGAGAAATAATGGGATGAAGGAAAATATTATAAACATACTGAGATTTTAACATTAAAATGCCACACAGTTACTTATTTTTTCAAATTGGTCTAAATATCTAGGTGCCCTAGTAAAGTCCAATAAAATGAAAGAACATATTCAAAATTATAGTTTCACCAAATAAAATAATGAACACAAAAGCTAAGCTACCAGGGCTTACTTCTTCTATTGTTGATGGCTTTTAAACCCGATCTGCCTGGAAATTGGTCTTTCACAACTCATGTAACTAGACTTTTGGTTTGGGATCTTGGAAACAGGGTTTTCCCTCATAACTTGATATATTTGATAAGCAGAGCTTTTCTGGAGACTCCTATTGCTGATATGGAAGGCAAAATTTGACTAGGCTCTTTCTACAAGTTGACTGGTTATCCTGGACAGCACTGGAACCTTGTTTTATCAAAGCCTTGAGATCCTAAGGATCCATCTCCACTTGAAAGTGTTTCCGCTCCCTGTTCACAGGAATGGGAAGAGCAAACCCTCTAGCACAGCTTCAGCTAACCTGGTTTATACTGCCCAGTCTTCTGACAGTTTGATTAAGTAATAAGCTACGGCAGAAAGTTCTTCCCGTAGCACTAGACCTATACCTGCCCAGAAGGTCAACCCGGGTTGCACCAAAAGCAGGATGGCCAGCAGGTCAAGGGAGGTGATTTCTCCCTTCTGGTGAGACCCCTCCTGGAGTTCTGTGTCCAGCTCTGGGGCCCCCCAATGTAAGAAGGACATAGACCTGTTGTAGTGAGTCCAGATAAGGACATGAAGATGATCAGAGGGTTGGAGAACCTCTCCTGTGAGGACAGGCTGAGAGAGTATAGTTTTTTTTTTAAATAACATTTTATATGGTATATGATGATATAATATTCTATATTATAAACATTTTTGTCTCTAAGATCTATAGGTAGAATACTTCATACATATTCTTTATATATATTTTGGTTTCTAAAAAAGATAGTCAAAGCACCCAAAGTACCAAGGGTTTATGTGTTGCATAAGAAAAGTGCAGTGGTTTTAAGTAAGATTTTCAGGGTTTTCAGAGAGATGTAATGGCATCATATCAGGATAGCTTAATGTTTATTGAAACCCCTTAGCAAAGTGTATGTTGTTAATTTAGTAATTTTCAAATTACTGTAGTGCCATTTGAAAAGTTCAAATGTCTCAGAAACAGATCCTACAGAAACATTTAATAACTAAACAAGGATAAAGGATAAATTTATGACTGATGTTTAGTTTGGGGGCTGTTGGAAGACAATGCAAAAAATTCACGAGTGTGAAAACAGAGCTCCTGTTAAATGAGCACTGTGCCTGCAGAAAATGGAGTATTTATCACATCAACTTATGAGAATTGCCGAAGGTAGGGAGTTTCCAATAAATAGTATTCTAGTTTTAGGAAAAACCTGTTAAAGTATTTCTGTGTGTAATTTTATTACAGCATCTGCTTTGGCTGAAACCGAGGTCTCCAGGGCAATTCTGATCTTCCAAGTCATCTGTAGAAGTGAGTGTTTTCATCTACATATCTTTTTTACTTCAAAAAATGAAAAATATGACATAATTCAGAGAAAATGATGTTTAATCATGTTTCATTAATGATATTCATGCAGACATCCATACTGACAAGAGTCTTGGAATATTTTCTGAAATGTTAGAAATGCCTTTAGAGATTTTTTTGGCATTTCATGAAATTTGAGTGATTTTTGAAAACAAGAAAGAGTCAAGAAACACTATCAAGATAGTTGGGCAGTTGATGTTCTAAATTATAATAAGATCAGGTGGCCACTGAAAAGACACTCATGTAATGAGATCCTGCATACATTACAGTTTTCTGAGAATTTAAGTCATATATAAAGGCTTTGTTTACCGAATGAATGGCACTGTATTGCTCTCCATTGACTTTAGCTGTAAAATGCTTAACTACAGTGTTTTAGATGTTTAGCAAAGGTATATTTCCCTCTGCCTTTTTTTCCTTTTTCTTTTATTAACAGCCCTAAGTTACTTTGTGGGAACCTTGTGTCCCTTTTATCTGTCTCTGAAAGTAAGTGAAACACTTGTTTCATAGGAAAGGGAAGATGGTGCAGCTCTCCCGTCCAAAGGGCCTCTCTGCTGGGTGAGACAGAGACCAGCTCTTCAAGTGTTGCTTCTGCTGGGAAGTATTAAGAGGGGATTATGGGCTCGGTAGAGTTAAAATCATTGACCAGTACACACCACAGTTTTGCTAGCTCTGAGCTCTAAATGGGAGTGGAGCAACAGGCTGTATCTGCTAATCCTTATCCCTTTCTTTCTGCAAATCTTCTGTGTGACAAGGAGAGATCAAGGGAGATGACATTCTGCCCCAGTGCAGCCTTTCTTTCACAGTTGCAAATCAAGACACACTTTGGCAAAGCCGTGGTGGCAGTCAACAAAAAAAGGCGTAACACAAAGAAAGCCACCAAATAGTTAATAAACTATGAAATCATGTGTAGGCATGAAAGTGAGAGGAGCACTGCCTAAGACCTTATTTATAAAGGTGTAAGACATAAAAGATGACCTTCTGTGACCACTAAAGGGATAACTTCATCAGAACACGAACAGACTCTGGCATGTCAATCATGTTGAAATGCTGGAAACTTTACTGTAACAAGAGGTTCTGAATGAACAAGGTGGATTTTTTTTTGTTTGTTTATTGGGGTTTTTTTTGAGTACTGTGTTTCTGATAGGTGTGAACACCACCAGCTGGACACTGAAATCCTTAAAATTAGGTTCCATAGTTTCGGTCTGATGCCTTTACACACTGGAAAAAAAAAATAATACACTCATGAGTTCACGGTCCTGCAATCTCTGTGCAATCACATTAAAAAAAATCTTATTTTAATATGAGCAGTGTAACCTTGCAGTTTCATCTGACAAGCAGTAAATCATCTTTGTGCTTTTTAAAATAAACAGCTATAGATTGTATCTTTGCCTTAGACAAATTACTGAATGACTTAAAATCCACCTACATTAAAAGCCAAATTTGTCTTTCTCCATAAGAAGTACATCTCTGTTGTCGGCTGTACAGAAATGCACATATCCAGCTCTGGGCTCCCCAGTTCAAGAAGGAAAGGGAACTGCTGGACAGAGTACAGGAGAGGGCTACAAAGATGATTAAGGGACTAGAACATCTCTCTTACAAGGAAAGGCTGAGGGACTTGAGTCTTTTTCTCTGGCAAAGAGAAGAGTGAGGGAGAATCAGTGTCACAAATACTTGAAGGGTGGGAATTAGAAGGATGGGGCCAATCTTTTTTCAGTGGTGCCCGGTAACAGGACAAGAGGCAATGGGCACAAACTTGAACATAGGAAATTTCGTCTAAACCCAAAGAAAAACTTCTTTACTTAGAGGGTGTAAAAGCACTGGAACAGGCTGTCCAGTGTCCAGAGAGGTGGTGGATTCTCTTACCACCCTCTTACCAACAGAAAATAGCTCCATAGACACATGCACCGAAGACTTTCCCATCCCCTCCTTGCAAGCTGAAGGCTAGTTTGTATAGCTGGCAAAATACTCCCTTACTTGAGGAAAGGAAAAAAATGTCTATGGTAGCTCTATTGGCTTTGTTGCTATTGTTGCTATCTGCTTATTCTCGTTTGTCAAGCTTTATGGCTGTTTAGAACAAAACAAGCACTGGTTTTGAAAGGTTACTTAATGAAAGGAACAAGTTTCAACTTTATTCCCTTCTTTCATGCAATCAGAGGTTATGTTTATTTAGAAAGTTAACATTTATACAGATTATGCACTCTCAGTGGTTCCATGCCAAAAAATACATGACTAAAATGGGTCTTTCCATCACTCTTTCAGTTTTGACCTATGATTGTTTTTACAGGATCTGGATCTTTTAAGCAATAGCCTGTGGTAAAGTAAGGGGAAAGCACAGCACCTTGTGCAATCATTTGCAAATGGTAGCTTGAGCAAAAGGATATGCAAAATTCATTTGAATCACTCAACTGTCCAGACTACTCCAAATACTAATGGATTAGAATAATTGCCAGTGAGAATGAAAAGGGTCATCCAGCAAAGATGAATGATGAGGGGAAGATTAACAGTGAAGGAAGTAAAATTCCACACAATATAAGACTTTTGACTGATTAAGCTATCTAACTTGTAAAAGTATTAAAAACCAGTAAAATTAGAATTATTATAGATGGCAAATTGAGCTGGAAAAGTTACTGAATAATTACTCAAGTTGCAGATTTGCTTTTGTCGTATGTGCTCCTCAGTATCCTGCTCTTGAAAATGTTTAGAATATTTCTGTTTCGCAAGTCCTGAGAAAGCAATGTTTGTCTCATGTTTGTATGTGAGTGCATATTTAAAACCCTTTTTGGAAATTCACACACAGCAAAAATAGAAAATCATTATGCTTAGGAGGATCTACCTGGCTGCTATCTTTCTATTAACAGGTTATCTTTAGAGTAAATATCCAGCCTGATAAATGCCCTGTTTGTCAGTCAGTTAGAACAAATCACTCATGTGACTAGAGAGTGCTTGAAAACTCTGATTTTTCTTCATTGAATATCTTTTCTGGGAGACAATAGTTTTCCTACGGACTACAAACTAAGAATGTACAAAAATAGAAATGTCTTTCAGTTTTCCAATATTTTTCCAGCTGAAAAACAGTGACAAAGCTTAAGGATGTTCTTTTTTTTNCCCATCCACATTCTCACACTTTCTAAATGTTTTCCAACTGGAAAAACAGAAAGTCTTACTTTGTGTTCTTTCCTGCATTTAGAAAGAAAGTAAGTTTAAAGTACAGGAAAGCCTTGTTGGAAAACAGTGCTAGCATTTCTCTGTTTTGAACGATTTTTGGAGAAAAGAGTAGAATCAAATTATTTTTCTTTTCATAGTTAGAAAATGAAAAATTTAGCAGTTCAGAAAACATTCTCCTCTGCAACATCTTCCTGAGCTTACTTGCTAAGTTATTTGCAGTTATTAAGTTACTAACTTACTTGCAGTTATTTTTCACTCACCTATATGTGGCACCCTTTATTTTAGCCAGGTCTATCTTTAAGAGTCACAGTCTCACAACAGATTTTTCAGTATTTTCCTTCAACTAGAGCTCTATAGGCTGACTTGCATCAGCAAAGTGTTCATTAAAAAGGATTAAGCAAATTTAAGCACCATGGTGCCATGAAAGAAAGCAAAGCTAAACACCATGCATCTTGTCTCCATTGACAGCGATGACCCAAGTGTTGTCACTAATTTAGGGGCTTTCTGCTTCCCATACATCAGGAAACTGAAAACTTTCATAATGTGACACAAGTTACCACTTCAGCAGGTGAATAAATAATCACCATTGATTTCTTCCCCGCACAGTGTTATCTCAGGGTTGTGTGTCGGTGGCACAAAATGTGCTTTAATTGAGAGGAAGGATGGAGGGGGGGCATCCGCTTGGCTTTTCCTCCTTGTCAGACCTTCCCCTCTTTCTTCTTTTCCTTCTCAAAGCAAGATTTAAGTGCCTGACTCACTTTGTCTCATCCCTTTTTGAATGGGTGTATACATTGTGGGCCTACAGATTCTTTTGGTGGCTGCAGACATGTAACTCCCCTAGCATGGTGTTTGAAACCTCTGATGGAGGGAAATGTGCCTCAACCCTGCTCAGAGAAGTCTTGCAGCATGGGAAAGATCCACCAGACTCAAAGAAGTGAGAGAAAAATTTGACCTGGAAAGATAGCAGGGACTGTTCTCCTTTCATCTCCCATGCTTGCATTTTCATCAGGGAGGAGGTCATTGGACCCATCCCTGTATATAGGTTCTCTCCATTTCAGAGACAAAGGTAAAAGAGAGCAGGATCCGGAGGTGGATGAACTTGTCCTTACAGAACACACACAACTGCCTCAAAGTGAGCAAAATATTACGTCTCTTTGCTGAGCTGCCCCATTGCACTGTGCAAGTTTATCTCTCTGTTCTTTCATGTAAGTGTGGCAATTAACTGGCATACTGCTATATAAGATTTCTCTTCAAACAAGGGAGAGTCATTTTCTGACTTTCCATATATTTCTGATCACGTACAATACTACAAAGTGCACTAAAGTGGTTGTAGGGTTTAGCAGCCTTTCATCCTGTAATTATGTGTTGTGTCTCACAAATTATATTAAAGCTGGGGATAGAAACTCCTCAGAAGACTTAATAAAAAACTGAAATGTGTAAGACACTCTTTATTCAGAAAATCTGCCTGGAAAGCTCATAAGAAAAGGCTTTCCTGCAAGATTTTCTATACTTCCTACTTGAAGACAGGCTGGAAATCTGAGAAGAGTCTTTCTGTTCCAGCTAAAGTGAGGAGGTGCCAGGGTTTTAGGAGGCTGAGGGAGAGGTGAAGGGAGGAAAAGTGAGTTATGCTTTTTCTTCAGAAATTCAGGTTCAACTTGAATTTTCGGAAGAAGTTAGGATACACTTTTGTTTTGTCTGAACAAACTTCTTCACTTTTATTTTGTCTAAATCATCTGGCTGAAGTACAGCATGGGTTTGGCTTGCCTGAGAAGTCACATTGAATTAATAGGTCCATTCACAAAGCATAAATTGAAGCCTGTTTGTAAATCTCTGCAAGAGCTAATCTGCTCTGTGCATTTCTTGCCAGACACAAGAGAACCTCTTCTGCCCTGCACGAAAGACCAGCTCAGCCCACATTATTTGATATGTGTTTGCATTGGGCTTGATCCAAGTCTGAAGCTGAGCTGTACTTCCAGGGTGATCTTCAGTCCAGGAAAGTCAGTCAATATGAACTTGTTTTGATGTGAGGCACATTTTCTAAGAGAACGTGCTTAATTTCTCCCTGCTGGTGTTATTTGGGACAACTGCAGTTCAATTCTTGTATTGAGGTATTTAGGTAGCCTTCATAACTGATAACCACTTAAGAGGTTGGAAACCACGGTCTAAAAGTGGCTGGTTCTTGAATGGGAGATCATCTGAAAATCTTAGGCAGAAATTATGGTGTGAAAGGTAAAGGACCTGGAAAACCTTTTACTGTGTTTTCACCCCTGAAAAGAACTACAGACCTGTAGAGGGAGGTGGGCAAATGTGCTTGGGTAACATGTTGTACAGAGTAAGACTCCACCAGAGGAGCAGATGTGCAGCTACATGTGCAAATTGAGTAACTACATAAATAGATATATGAGCGTGTGATGTTACAATCATAAGCAAAACTATCAGATTGAATCATGCATATCATAGATATTTTAAATGCAAAATTTAAAAAACAAAGAAAGAAAATGGGAATTCAGGAATTTGGGAATTCAGGAATTCAGAAAAACAGTAATTTTTTTTCTCAACCAAGCTTTAAAGCTAACTTTTCAATAGCAAGAAATGTACATTAAGGATATGCAATGCCAATGAGCTCACAACTGCAATGTTTTTCCACAGAAAAGGGTTCCATGATCACACAGTGCAAGTGTGAACACTCAAGACATCTCCCAGAAGCTCCACCCCATGTTGCTTTTGGACTTTGAGACCAGGAAACCAAGGAGACCAACCACTCTTGCTCAATGGTTCAAAGGCCAACCCTACAAACGAAGGACACACATGCCCCCACCCCAAAAGTGACATCAGTAAGATAGCAGCAAAGCCATCATTTACAGGAAAAAACATACAACCTGTCAGATTCCATTGTGTCTTCAATATGGCTACAGTGTAAATGACATATAAAAAGACTTCTACCAGTGACTTTCTGCCACCTTCTCCAAAACTATGATGGGTGCTACATTCTGCATGTGTTTGGCTTGAAATAAGGCAGATTTATTTGTTTGTTTGTTTTCAGTCCTCTAAATTTTCCTCTTTTGAAACCAGTCTCTGCTAAGATGTTTCATGTCTCATGGCCACGGCCAAGGCTCTTTCAGTAGAGTAGCTCTGTCCTATATAGCGCTACCAAGAATAAACACTGCAGGAGTGTAAGTGCCAAAAGAGAAAAAAAATCCATCCCTTTCATTTTTTTTTTCTTTCCTTGCAAGGCCAAACATGCTGTCTTTGGACAGATTTCAATCCCGCTTTAATTCATTAAAAAAGTGAAACAAAATCACCATTTACATCCTTGACAGCTGGCAGGTTTTATGTGTTCTTACTGCTCCTGCCAAGTCAAAAAAAGTTTTCATTCAGCTCTGTCATGGATCTTTGGAGTGCTGGAAGTGTGAGAGATGTCAAAATGTACTCATAACAATGACATACAGTACCTGAAGGCAGGAACATATTATGCTAATGTACTGGTGTAAAGGAAGTTACAATTCTCCTTTTTACTTAAAAAGAAAAAAACAACCCAAAAATCTCACACCAACATCAGAAAACATACCAGTCCCAAAAGAGGGAGAATTTTGCTTTCTACAAAGCCATCTGACATGATCCAAGAGCTTTCTGTTCATCAGATTGCATTCCGGAACATACTAGGAAAAAACCCCAACAAGGCAAAGTTCTCAACAGGGAGGAAGGCACTCTTTCCCACTGGGTCTCAGGGCCTTGGAGAGGGACAGTTCGCACCTTATGTGATTATATGTGCAATATGCCTCTGTCCTGGTTTGAGTCCTCAAACCAGGACAGCTGCACAATGGGGCACCGAATGGAAACATTAAAGTGATTGTAAGGAGGTGATAAACAGTGCCTTGCAGCTACTTCAGTAGAAATAAGGCACGGAAAGGGTCTCCAGCTTACATTTTCTGCAGCTTTCCCATGGCCCTAGGAAGACAATAACAGAAAGAAAACTCCTTCCAAATAAAAGCTGTCCTGTAGGAGAGCTGAGGCATGATGCAAACCCCTGATATTTTGTGCCACAACGCATGTAGACCATAGCCCAGATTGCATTGCACAGAACATATAACTTGCAGGCATACATTCTAATCTTATGTATCCAAGCTCTATACAGTCAATGTGTTTCTTTGCCAGAAAGGGGTTGTACAGAAAAGCTTGGCAGCTGTTTGAACTCTGTGGCATTAGGTGAAGTTATCTAGATTACAGTTCAACAAAATCTTAGTTGCCACGTGAATTTTGATGGGGACAAAGATAAATTAGAAATTGGACCTGCTGATATTGCATTTCCTTGTCTCGCTGCCCACCCCAAGGAAATGCAAATGTAAGTTAAATCCACCTAAGCACAAATGTAAGAGGCGAAACTTTCCATTTCCACCCTGCACAGCTGTTTACATTAGAGAAACGCTTCTGAAAAAAAAAAAAGAAAAAAAAAAAAAGAACCCCGTGATATAGTTCCTGTGATATAGTTACAACCCATAAGCACACCACTACTATCATTTCTAGAGGCATTTGGGAAGGAGCTGTTGCAGCTTTCAGGGCTGAAGGACAAATGCCAAATCTTTATTCTTGGCTTTAAGATAGAAAATAGCTTATGGGCATAAGATGCTATTTACTGCCTACAGTACATTTCAAAGAACATATATCTTGTCAATCATATACTCTTTGTATTACTTGACTAGGTCATTTTAATTTTGCTGTGGTTAGTTATTTTAAAATCAGTGTTATTCTATGATCAGCTACCCCTTATCTACGGTGGTGAGAATAGCTTGGGGTTGTGACTTAAAGACCACAAATATGACTAGTCTTGGCTCTGAAACTTTGAGACCCAAAGGCACAGTCTTTTCTTACAAAATGTAATCATTATGGCATGCATATAGCCCTGAGGTATTTCATTTACTAAGCCAACAACTGCTTAAAATGGCAAGCTGCTCTTGGAAAAATCAACTTGCTGCTTTTTGCCTGTACAAGATCCCTTTTGATACACATAAATTTTTAGAAAATCTAAGCCTGAGGCAATTGTCTACCTCAGAGATACAGTTACAAGAGGATAATAAGTAGACTGTTACATTTCTGTGCTCATCTTTACCCACAGTATTGTGGATGCAACAAGCAGAAATTATATGTTCTCCGCAAGAATTGCTTTTAAAAAAGCAAACACACCAGTGAAAATGTGGCTTTGTGTGCACATCTGGTGTGAGTGAGATAAAGCAGAACACCAGCCTGAAGGAGCAGGAGTGGTGTGATGTCTTTTACCAGAACAGGTTCCGGGAAGTTTGTAAATGCAGATGTCTAAGATGGAGGCACATCAAACCTCACCATCTTTTGGTCACTCCTATTTAGAACAGAGCGCAGTGCCCTGGGGCTCAGGTCACAGCACTCCTTGTAAAGTCCTCTGACAAGGGCCTGTGACCATGTTGTGACGCTGAGGGGATGACAAGAAGCAGTAAAAGGAAAGGGCTAAGCTGGAAAAGCTGAAATTTATTTCTCCTTTTCTTCCATTGTACTTGTGAAAGTTGTAACTAACAACAAGAGATTAACCTGGCTATGAATACAAGACTCCTCAGTGAAAGGAAATATGAAGTATCAGTATGAATCACTAACACTAATTCTTAATAAAATTAGATCTACGCCAAGCCACAGCTCACCAAACACCTCATGACTACACCGTTGCAACCAAGCGGACACTATCTGTACTTTGGGTAAGGAGTCTAGGGAGCTGCTCCTCTGCTTCCACAGAGCTGTAAAACTGCATTTCCAAAGAGAAAAAAGAGGTGGAAAATTAGGGTGGCAACATGTTGTGATGTTGTTCCAGGATGTGGCTTTGGGAGTCTGAGCAAAGCAAAAGGTAGGCAACCTCCCATTTCTTTGGTATGTTTAAAAAAATTAAAAAGGCATCTTTTGAATCAATATATATTTTGATAACTTGCAAGGAAGTGTCTTGAAGAAAAGCATTCTTCAGAATCGTTTTGATTACGTCTAGATTAAGTGACAGCTCACAGATTTCTGTAGCCCCATCAGTATATGACTGTGAAGTCCAATATGCTGTATACAAATGAACACCCAAAGAGTCTTTGTGTGGAGACAAAGCTCTGAATGCTGACCAACCAACACAAGGTCCACACATTGTCTCTGCCGGGGTTCTGGTTGTAACAGCACAACATTTCTGAGAAACAGCACTGATAACAGTCATGCATTTCCTATGCCACAACTGGCTTTGGGTTCCCCTTTCTCAGCAGGTTGCAGTGCATGTCACGCCGAGGGCTGGCTGCCCTCCACATGGGGAGGAGCACTTTTCACCAGCCTCTAATCTATGGTTGGACACGTGCAACGTGTTGGCAGTGGTGGGGGCTCTGGAAGCCTTCAAGATAAAAGACACTTTCTGAAAGTAAGATTACTTTTATTGCCGAGATGATGTGAAAATGTTTGTTTTATTAGGTATCTTTTCAAATAATTTAATTATCATATTAGTTGTTTTCATAGCTTATATTCTGAGGGCACAATTGTGTGACTAAATGAAAGACTGCCTCCTGCCAATTTCATTGTACAAACAGCCTGGAGCTCTCTCTGCCTTAAATATATATCCAGAAGTGGGCTGAATGTGTGTGGGAAGTGGAGAGAGACTTTGGAAACAAAAGGAGTTCTAACCCAAGTTCTCTTATTAAGACTTTCATTCACACATTTGCATTTTCTAAAATAGCTGTTGATCCTTTAAAGACTGAAAACAAAAAAGTAGTTCTGTACTTTGCTCCATGCTGACCAAATGATTTCACAGTTGTTTACAATCAATAAAATATTGCTTTGGCCATAGCAAGGCGAATATCAAAAATCACAAAATTCTGTGATTGCACATCTGGGAAAGTTCTGCTTTTCCACATGAAATATAATGCAACGCTGGAATACTGGAACTGCCAAAAAGCATATCTCCACACCATATAAATGGTGCAGTTGCAAAAATTTTTAATCTATCAAACTTAAAGCCAGCAGGTTTGTAGAAAAACTATACAGGGATATAGAGAAATTGGTAAATAGTATTGTTATCAAGCATGATTTTTTTTTGGAGCTACTCCAAAAGTTACTCTCCCTTTGGAACAGGGAGTTAAAAATCTAATGGCACAAGAATTCCAAAATATCTCTAAAATAGAGAAAAGGCAACCTTTAGAAGAAGTGATCCACTTCAGAATGCCTCTATATGTCCACATCTTTATATTATCTTTTTTCCCTTCTTCCAAAGAAGTAGCCACATTGTTTCAGCAAAGTAAGCCTGTTGGTCACAATATAATTCAATTTTTCAAAACTGCATTTTCCAGGTGAAATAGTCACACAAGAGAAACCTCTAGTTGAGGTTGATCCTCTCCTTTTTTCCTCATCTGCTGGTATATCACACTGGCAGGAAAAGTATCTCCAGTGTGCTGGAAAAACCTGTGACCACGACGTACTTTAGCCATCCCTATTCAGAAAGCCCTGAAGGGCGTTCAGCTGGTGAGCTCCAGCTCCATCTTCCCAGCCAGATGTTGCATACAGGGTGTCACCACAACAGCTGGTTACTGTACGGCACCTGCACGGAAGCTGCTGTCTCTTTCCCGGCGAGCACGGCTGCAAGAGCATTGCTGTTTGCTGAGGTACTGACTGTTCCTTCTTCAGCTGCATTCCGCAGGACACTTCTTAATTAAATGAAGGAGGACTGCTGATAGTACGGTGACAGTAATGTTGGCCAGCCAACAACTGAATGTTGTCCCTGCACACACCCATAGTTGGACTCGGTGTCCTTCCTTTGACCCTCAACTCCTTCCTCTGACATTGAGGAATGGGTGTAAACACTCCAAGCTATTTCAATATAGCTTTTTCCTATTTTTTTTTCCAGCAGAGAGGATATTCTTCCTTCATTGCTTCTGTTCATAACTGTCTGTATTATAAAGAATCGAACACATCTTGTGGGTGGCTGGTGAATCTGAGCTTAAGAAGGGTGCATGACACAATGCTGGTCAGGTAGCTTGTGACAGCAATGTCCTCCCAGTTTGTTGGAGGGTTTCCTTTCCAATATCTCAATATAACACACTGGCGGAAAAGCCTGATCCCGTACTGGAACTGCCTGCAAATTATTCTAATAGAAGGCTAGAAGTCATGTTCTTGGGTCTCATCCTCCTGTATGGTACAAAAGAAAAGGGAAAAAAAACCAGCCTTACTGAGCACTGAATTTCCCAGCAGCATATGGCTGAATTTAACTGCAACTGAATCACAGTAAATCACAGACCTCTGCTTGCCTCAGATCCATCTGTGACAAGATTATGCTTCCTACAGTTTTTCAAATGGTCATAGCAAATATAACACATTTTGGGAACATTATTATTATTCCAGCATGATTTCTTAAGTACACCACTAGCGTGTTTTTATGTTCAATATAAATACACTGGAATGGTTGGTGGGGACCTCAAATTGATGTTGAGATGAAGCCGCTCAGGGAGAGACGTGGGCAAGGGGAGCAGTCCAGCAAAGGTTCAGCGGAACAGCTCTCCAGGCATCCAAGCCAAAAGAGTTCTGGACTACTGCTGTGAGAAAAGCTTCTAGTAGTTAACAATCATCAGCTGCATACTCTCTACAACTTAGTTTGTCATCTTGTGCTTTCATAGGGTCCCCAATGCCAGCAGTGGAGAAGTCAAGAATAGTTGCAAAGCCAATCATGGTGGTGCAGGGTGGGGATAATTGTCTATTGTCAATATACAGCAGCAAGGTGCTCCTCCATGTGTCTGCATGGGAAAGTCAGAAGCAAAGCCAGAAGCCTCTGTGATAGACCAAGAAAATTTCCCTAAATTGAGGAGCAGGCAGAAAAGCAAATTTTCTCCCTGAATGGGGTATTATATGGCATGCTTCTGTTTGGAAAACAGAAATGACTGAGAGGAAAACTGAAGAGATTAAAGATACAAAATCAAGATGCTGACAATTCTAAACTGAGTTTAAAGAGTTTTGTCAAGGTGGGGCCAAAGTTACATACTATCATGTACAATCAGACAGACAGGCATAGTTTCAGATAAAATTACGTTGTGAGAAATGGAATTTTAATTACGTTTTTAAAATCATGATGGCTCATTTCATAACAACTATTTAATAATGCTGCTCCGAGTACCTTCCCATCCTAGAGCCTGACCATCCGAAAACTTAGGAGTCGGAATAAGAACGTCAGTGGTGGCTAAAAGGGAAGGATTTTTCTCTTCCTCAGTTTCCCACCATGGAAAACATCTACTAATGAACACAGTGCAAGGCAACAGCTTGCAAAAATGCAAAGTCAATCTTACCTGTGGCCCACCTCTACAGCAATCTTGTTTACCCATCAACACCCCTGGAACAATTTCTTCTTCATTCACATTCCTCAACAGCAACCTTTATTATATGGTGTACCACATCCTAACATTAATTAGCACTTCACTGGCAGGCTAAGTATCATTTTTCAAACGGATTGCAATTAACAAAATAAAACAACCCCCTTTTCAGTTCAAGCAGCATTGCTTCTTTCCCTCTCTTCAAAGTGATGGTGTCAAATTGTTGCTTTCCTCTTGCAGCTTGCTGTAAACCAGCAACAATGGAAATATTTTCCAATGCGCAATGGTTTCCAACTTGCCTACTACCCTTCATCTGAATATTTTAAAGCACTTGGCAAAAGCAAATGGTGGAGAGGGATATTGATTTTCTTGATTTTTCTTCAGTTTATATGGGGAGTTGCAGGCAAAGAGGGGGTAAGTAGGTTGCCTTAGGTTACGGCATGACTCATCAGCAGAGTGAGAAAATAAAGCCCAGTTTTCTGGACACTCTGATTATTCTCTTAACAAGATAATCCAAGAAATGTGATAATTTCACTTCCATTCAAAATTTGGTAATGTGACTTTCTTGGAGGGGAAAAAAAGAAGAAAAAGAAAAAGAAAAAGAAAAAGAAAAAGAAAGAGAAAAAGAAAAAGAAAGAGAAAAAGAAAGAGAAAAAGAAAAAGAAAAAGAAAAAGAAAAAGAAAAAGAAAAAGAAAAAGAAAAAGAAAAAGAAAAAGAAAAAGAAAAAGAAAAAGAAAAAGAAAAAGAAAAAGAAAAAGAAAAAGAAAAAGAAAAAGGATTCTGTTTGTGCTGGGGAAACATCCTGGTTTATTCATTGTGTTGATAGAGTAAATCGCCAGCCTGTCCAGCTGTGGAGACCGGTGCCAGTGATAGTCTGAATGCAGAGTTTGTGAATGACTCTCACACAGCCATCGGCTTGAAAGCTGTCTAGCAACCTCACAAATGTGAAACAGTAATACTACAGCAGCATTAGTCTGCAACAGCTGGGAAACTGTGGAGGTCTTAATGGCAATGAACATAATCAGTTGAAATACTCTGTATTCCTTTGGCCATTTGCAACATGATCTTCTCTCTGTGGAGAAAATCCTTAATAGATAGGGCTTAAAGATTTAATTTTTGAAACAAATTCAGTGTAAAAAGAAAGTAATTGTTCGACTTGAAGCTTTGCATATAAAACCAGCTTAGATTTGTCATGACAATGCTAAATCTATAAATTCAGGCAACACGTCTGAAAAGTGTCCACAAAACATAAGAATATTGACTGGTGATGGTAACCCAGCTCCCCCCAGGGTCAGCCTGAGATCTGCAGGAGCCCCATGGCCTCTGGGCAGGATTTTCTGGCTGGATTGACTCTTCTATGGATGTCAACTGGTTTCCCCTCACCAGGGCCACTTCTGGGCTCAGGAAGGAGCATGGAGGTCTGAGTCAGCCCTCTCACTGCTCTCACAAAGCCCCATGACAGACTTTTTGTTGCTTTTTGATTTTGCTGGGCAGCCCTTTCAGCTGATGTGACACTCAAAGGTGGAAGAGAAGGCAAGTTGAGAAAAATACATTGTCTCTGGAACGCAATTTTATCTTTTGGTCAAAAATTGCTCACCTCAAAAAAAAAAAAAAAAAAGAAAAAAACATACAACAAATCTAAAACAAGTAAACAGCAAAAAGAAGCCCTCTTCTCTCTCCTCAAGGGTCTCTATATGGGCAGTCCCTTCTTCCTGGGGGAGCTAACAGGGCAGTGCATTCAATGACTCATCCTCACAAGGCTTAGAAGAGACTTTTGAAATCTCCCTAAATAACCTCAGAAAGGAAAAGCTGGTTTGTACAGTTCAGCCTAAGTTTGGATAACATGTGGCAAAGCCACATGACAAGCAGCACTGCAGAGCCCACCCCGTGGCAGCACCTTAGCAACACCTGCTGTCATCAGCAATATCTGCACTTTGGAATGAACTTTTAGGGCCATCCTTTTCCATCCATTTTTCCATCCTTTTGGAAAAGGATGCTCTTGATAAGCATTGTCACCTCCCCATTAAATATTCCCATGCTGCGAGAAACTATCAGTTATAGTGTCTCTTTAGCATCTGGGAATAAGGGTGATGTTATATCCCTCCTGAGGATGACACTGATTTCTTGGGCAGACCTTGTGCTGCCCACCTTGGAAACTGTCCTGACTTTTCGGGACCCAAAATTGTATGGCACAACTGGGATTTAATCAACCCTATTAACACAAATCTCTCAACTGGGTTTCTAGACCCCAAGAAACTGGGTGGGGGGTGGGGGTCGGGGGTGGCACAGAATCTGGAAAAGCCATGAAATCCATCAACCATCACAAAGGGACTAAGAGCTACATTGGAGGTATCTTCCCTGCAGGCGTTTTTGCTCTGAACAGGCCAGAGTTTAGGGCAGGTCAATAGAAAGCTGCTGATCTGGAAATAATGGTGCATGACGGAAAGACCTCCTGAGCTGCACGCTCTCTCCAGCCAGCACTACAAAGGAAACACAAACAAAGATTAATGGCAAAATTATTATTATACTCCCTGGAAGTAGTATCATTATTGCTATTGTTTTGATTATTATTACTATTATTTTTATTATTGTTGTTGTGTTCTGGTCATTATAGATTGCAGTTTTGCAACAGAGAGGTGAAGCAGTGGCTTCAGAGATGCTTTTGGGAAGGGTGGGTCCATACTCCCTCAAACTGCTCACTGTTGCATTGTTTTCCAAACAGTCTTGCTGTAACATAACTTCTCATCATACATTCTAACAATGTTTGCCACCAAATGTCAAAAATAAGACTTTGCAAAAAACCTAAAAGTAACACTATTTTACATGGCATGTTTAGATATTGGACAGCCCAACGGAGGCCACCCCAGCTTAGTTTCAGTGTATATTCCCTTCTAAATAGAAATGGCTACACAAAACCTCCCTTTGTTCCATTATAGCACCAAGGCTTTGATTTACCCTCTAAAACTCTACCAGAGAAGTATGTGTTTTATGTTCTAGGGTGCATGATGTGGTAGGCATTGTGTACCAGAATGGTGGACCAGGTTTTCAACAAGCAAACCATTTCTGCTGGCTAGAAATCACAGAGTCATAGAATTGTCTAGGTTGAAAAGGACTTATAAGATCATCTAGTTCCAACCATCAAACTAACCCATGTTAAAGAAAAAAACATCACTAAACCATGCCACTAAGCACTATGTCAATCCATTTTTTAAATACCTCCAAGGATGGTGCTTCAATCACTTCCCTGGGCAACCCATTCCAAGGTTTAATAACCCTTTCAATGTAAAATGTTTTGCTAATATCCAATTTGAACTTCCCCTGGTGCAACTTGAGACCATTTCCTCTTGTCCTGTAACCTATGACTTGGAAGAAGAGACCAGTCCCTACCTTTCTACAATCTCAGGTAGTTGTAGAGAGCCATAAGGTCTCCCCTCAGCCTCCTTTTCTCTAGGCTGAACAACCTCATCTCCTTCAGCCCCTCCTCATAAATATTTATTTTCCAGACCACTCACCAGATCGTTGCCCTTCTCTTGACCACCTCCAGCACCTCAATGTCTTTTTTTGTGATAAGAGGCCCAAAACTGTACACAGTGCTCGAGTTGGGAGGTGATCGTCATGCTGTACTCGTCACCGGTGAGGTCCCAAGTCCTACTCACCCCACTGTTCCAGATACAGGCCAGGATGCTGTTGTCTTTCTTGGCCACCTGGGCACACTGCTGGCTCTCATTCAGCTGACAGCCAATCAACACTCCAAGGTCCTCTTCTGCCAGGCAGCTCTCCAGCCACTCTTCTACAAGCCTGTAGCACTGCATGCGGTTGTTGTGACCCAAGTGCAGGATCAGGCACTTGGACTTGTTGAACCTCATCCCACTGGCCTCAGCCCATTGATTCAGATCCAGACTGTCCAGATCCCTCTGAAAAGCCTTTCTACCCTCCAGCAGATCAACACTCACACATAACTTCGTGTCATCTGCAAACTTATTGAGGGTGCATTTGATTCTCTTGGCCAGATCATTGATAAAGATATTAAAGAGAACTTGCTCCAGTATCAAGCCCTGGTATATTCCAATCAGCCTGTTACCAATGCCTTGGTAATGCCTCACTGAAGCCTTCCAGCCAAATGGCAGGTATGGCCAGCAGGTGTAATTCTAACTTCAGCAGAAGTCATTTCACAGCTATATTGTCTCTTAAAAACAATTGGAAAAGTCTAGTAAGAGTTGATTTTGTTAAAACTTCCCTAAAATAAGGATGAAAATGGCAGACCCAGTTGCACAGGGCTAAAGGAAGGGATGCTACCATCCTCCTTCACCAGCTGGCTGCTCCAAAGCTCACAGAAATTGAAGAAAGGTCAGGAATGGAAAAACACTAGGCACTGTTTTGGTTTGACTCATCTTTGTCTTAAACTTTAGGATCACATACTTGCTGGGTGTAAAGTGTCACGTAGAGGAAATTGGGAGAGGCAAGCAAATTAACTCATGGCCCAGGAGACCCAGCAGAAGTGAGGACCCCCTAGACAGCAGGCACTAGAAATAGTCCTATTCACTCCTTGTCCCATTCCCTGGATTCCTGCTCACAAATTCACTAGAAAGCATGCTGTTCTATGGGACACCCCCAACCTGGGTTCAAACACAAATTTTTCAACTAGAAATACATTTAAAGTCTGCTTGCACTGATACATCTCTACTGCACTGTCTTACCTTCTTAGCCATCAGATATAGATAACTGAGGTTATCAGACCCAGAAGACCTCCATATAACTTGGTGTTATTTAAAAACTAGTAAATGGCACAACAGTTGCTTTACAGTAACATTCGCAAAATGACACTTCTAAAGCTCCCAAGGTCTGTGGAAATGGATCAAGAAATAAAGAGATAAATATTTTGCAGGCGAAAACAATATCCTGTGGCATGTAGGCTGCATCCATCCAGGAAAGCCAGCAGACTTAATCCATAAAGTCCTGTAGGCATGAATGAAGGTGCCTTTTTTCACACAAGTGTGTTAGTTAAATAGAAGGAGTATTACAAAACACCCCTTGCCTGGGTTTGAATTTATACCTTTGTGTTTTGCCACAGTGTGTTGCATGCAGGCTAGTCACCAGACTCAGTCAAATAAATCTGGCTATGAGTATCCTAAACGCTAACGAGTCTTTTTGTTCCTGTTAGTATTTTAAAACCATTGTGACTTTGAAAAAGTGACTGGGTCCATCCATAAGGTGCATTTTCTACAAAACATGTAACACTACAAAACTAATAAACTAATGTATCTTTCAAATAAAAAATTCTCATTATTGCCCATGTGAGCATCACAACATGTGCCGCTGCCTTAGATCCTGGGAGGAACCTGCCAGGATAGCTATAAAAATAAAGGTTGTTGCTAGTAAAGTCATGTGTCGTGATTATAAGTACACAAGTTTGGGGCATTCACTACTTTTCTATATAACTTCTACCTGCAAATTAAAAACAGACTTTAATCCTCCCAAGTAGATTTGTTCATATTGAACAGAACGGTACACAGTAGGGCAGTCATGTGGAAGATCTGCGTTTCCCTGGCAAATATGCTTCCTGCAGTACTGCTCACGTTTTGAATATATTTGAAAAAATATAGAACTAGACACTAGAATGATGTGTTGCTGTTTGCTTTTCACACTGCCAATTGCCAGAGCTCAGGTTACAAGTACATCAAGTCACCTATAAGAACACCAGAGATAAAAACACGCTGCTTCCAAGTGAATGTGGACTTTCCAGAAAACCTTGTACTATTCCTAGCCTGCACTGTGTTTCCCGGGCTGTGATATTCTCCCCTCCACAAAAGGCTGGGTCCTTTCAATGAGGGCACGAGGAGAATGATTTGTATATATTCAGGTAAACCCTTGCATCACTGAGAATTTCAGTGCACTGAGACTGTGGGGCTCAGTGGATAGGACACATCTTTTTTGATGGCAAACCTGGCTAAAGCCGTTCCTGGCAACTACTGGACTCCTAGTCTTGTTTCCTTTCAAGGTAACCTAAGGCACATCAGCCTCAAGAAATAAAAAAAAAACCAAAACAAACAAACCAAAACAAAAACCACCAAGTAGCCTTATTTCTGTATTTGATGTATGTTTAACTTCGCATTGCATTAGCAAAGATATCAAGTCAATTCTGTCAAATCAACTTGTTGAACATTAATATTAAGCAAGCCTAGCAATTTCTGTCAAACCTAACATATCAGTAAGGATACAATTATATATACTCTCAGTCTATACCATTTCAAATTAATTAGAGCACAAGCCCTAATAGTTAGTGACACTCCAGCCACTCACTAAACCCAATGTCCCTCTGAAGCACCCAATTTAAAGTTGAGGAGCCACACCCCAGCCAGCAGACATACTGAGAATGTAAAAGAAAGTCCTACAACTGTTATGTTTCTCTGTATATTTCCACCCCTTGACATTAACTGTAATTTCTTTTATTTCTTTGATTACTGCAACTCAGATAGTTTTTCTTCTACCCTAAGCTGTTGGTTTTTTTTTTTCTTTTTTCCTGCTGGGAGAGCTTTACTCACTGTCACCATTTCCTTTTCACCACCAATTAGTCAGCCAGCTCCCCCTGGTTGTGTGGGGTTTTCATGTGAGTGTGAGAAAGCAGGCATGAGGAAACCTAGGAAAATATGAATGCAAAAGCCACAAAATAAAGGCAGGCATCACCAAGGCCAGGTGTAGGCTCTGAAACTGTATGTAACTTAGTTCCGAGTCATCTTAGCATAAACCTGTGGTTAACATTGTCACTGTTGTGTTGGCAGCCTAATACAGTCTGAGCTCTGGGCATTTGTGTTTGGGGTTTTTTTAAGGTCCATCCTAAGAAATTCAAGTTCCACCTACCAAAGACATTCAGAAGCAAGCAACTAGTTGTGAAATTTCACTAGGAACCAGAATGCAGTTTAGGATACATATACCTACATTTTAAATCAGATCTTAAGTTCTTCCTGTTCTTTAAGCAGAATTAAAGGAACCGCATCATTCACCATAGTTATTAGTGCACAGTTATCCCCCTCACTGTTTCCTCATTAAGCTGCAGAAAAAGCAGATGGTTTTCAGGTTTTACCCCTTCCTTCTCCCTTCCTGCCATGATTTTTCTCATCAGAGCTTGCTGCCCACTCCTTGCCTTTGGCTGACCTTCTTTGCAGGGTAACAATCTATTACCTACCAGCCCTTTTCTCCCCCATCCTTTCTCTTCCTATCTCCCAGAGACTTCCTGCCCAAAACCACCAGGCTGAGGACCCTCCTCTGCTTGCTGAGCTCTGGGACAGGCTTGGCTGCCCTTTTTGAACTGGCAGAGGGACACCCAGAGCAATTACCAGCAGTGATCTCCAGAACTTTTTGTGACCTCTTTCTCCCTTTTCTTTCCAGCTGCAAGATCTGTTATCCCTCCTTTCTCCCTCTCCCCAGGCATTCAGGGCCGCAGCTGTTTGATCAGGTCATGGTCCCATTCTCTCACAGGGCTGCCTCTGCAGTAACAGGCTAGTGGAGAGATCAGATTTTCCTATTCATTTATTTTCCACAAATGGAGAACTTTTCCCTCTTCATCTCAGTGTATAGTGGCCATCAAAGCTGCATGGTGGTTGGCTGGATGGCCGGCAAAGGGCACACCAGCTAAAATCAATACATCTCACACTCATTTTCCATTTATTTCCCCCTCCCATTTACCCTTGCAAGCATACAGAAGGAAGAGCAGGCAAGCAAGGCCTGCTGATCACACTACTGCTCCTTCAAATCACATCATGAATTATAAAATCAGATTGCTTTGATTTAGTGTGAGGTACCAGAAAACCTTTGGATGGTCACTGCTGTATGAGCTCATGCTGACATAGCACCTGTTAGTGGGCTGTAACAACTGTAAATTGGTCCTAGGGATGCTTGGCTAAAGAACTGTCTTCTCTGTTGTTCCAGGAGACCTTATTTATCTGTATAAAATATCTATTTACTCCGCAGAATTTGCCATTAAAATATTAGCTTAGTAATATTTTCCATTAGCATTTCCTGAGACTTCCTTGCTCCCATGTGCATGCAGATGTAGGTACCTACATATGTACACACTGCAGTCTGTTGGAAGAAATGCATGTAACACCGAAACATAAAGGTGACTGTTGAGATCATAAAAGTAGGAAATGGTAGAATGAATTCTTAGGGAAAAAAAAAAAAAAAAAGAAACAACCAATAACCAGCATCAGTAATAGATAACAATGAAGATTCAAAGTCAATTGTACACTTGTTTATGATTCTAGTTCAATTAACTTTTTTTTCCTGGCTAACAGAGATTTTGAAATCTAACTTCCAGACCTCTCATTCTGATACAGCTTTGACAAACAGTTTCTATAGGGGATCAATATTTTTCTTTTTTAAAATGTAAAAATGGACTTTGCTGTAGCTTTTTCTGCTTAATTTTTAATTCCTTGATGCTCATTTTCAGAAAATAAATATTGGTGGTTTTATTTTTTAATTTTTCCCCTTATCTTTCTCCCTCTTCCTCCATTTTGCCATCATCTGTAACAGAAAATCTAGGAGATCTTCCTTTTCCCACTCTGTACTTTCTCTTAATTTCTTCAGGTTTTGAGAAGCCATAGAATGGTAAGAAATGAATGATCCAGGGAAAAATCAAACTCCACACTGGCCAACATTTTTTAATTCATAGTGATAAGGAACAAAGAGAATTT
Source organism: Pedionomus torquatus (assembly GCA_013398155.1). Taxonomy (NCBI): domain Eukaryota; kingdom Metazoa; phylum Chordata; class Aves; order Charadriiformes; family Pedionomidae; genus Pedionomus; species Pedionomus torquatus. Next base: position 83,816 of record VZRU01005735.1, on the reverse strand, counting down.
AAGACATATAGTAATGACAATGTTGCTACTGTTAAAGTAATTCTCTTTTGAATATTGCCAAATTAAAAACAAACAAAAACCTGCAGTAGTTCGGAGTGTTTCTCAGGAACCTATTAATCTTTTGTCAAAACCTAATACATGCATAAAGAAGATAAATCTGGCTTTTACAAAGCAAGTGTGTTTCACTGGAAATGTTAAGCAATCTTAATGATAGCACCATACAGCGCTGTTACAAAAACACAGGCCAAGAACCATGCCATCCAGAAATGGGCACCCAAAGCACCTCACAGCTACCAGAAAGGGCTAGTGCTCTTGAAGCATATCTGTGCTGGGGAGAAAACCACATCTGACCATTTTCCAGCTGCGCCAACTCTCTGCTGGCTCTGCAGACACCCTGGTGGGGTTCACAATGTGGCAAAATGGGGAACAGGAGCGAGAGAGAAGGGGTTTCTGGAACGGCTGAAACACCTCCAACTTAGTGCTCAAAATCAGGAGCCTCTAATTGGGCTTCACCTCAAACGTAGCAGAAAACCTCTTCTTCAGGCATGGGTCTTGTGCCAGTTTCGAGATAGATATTCCATTTTGTATTGGTTTTGGATGAGAAGTCGCTGTTGGCCTAATCATGGAAACTGAATTGCAGCTTTACATTTGGAGAGGCAATCACTTCTCCTGAATGCTTTTAAACGCTGTCTGCCCTTTGAATGAAAAACGCTCATGCCTATTTTACCATTAGTCACTTGGGGTAAGACTGCTGGCTCCAAAGAACCAGCTAAACCCTACAAGATACACAGCTTCTTCTTAAAATCCTTTGCATTGCACTAAGTACCTAAAGAAAAGGTATTTATACAAATGAGTCTTGTGCCAAGAGGTGTTTTCTTTCATTCCAAACAAAGATGCAAGCTTTATATACATAAAACACATAGCTCCAAGTGCCATGCTTTTCCCAGTGCATTTTCAGGCAAAATGTCATGCTGGATGCCAAGACTGCAAGTTGTTCAACAGAAAAATTCAACTATCATTAATGCAGGTATCCATCCTCCAGTGAAACAGTCTCCATCCACAGCAGAGTGTCATGGATTTTAATATAATTCGGTGTCAGATAATACAAAGCAGTACCTTCACAACTGGAGCATGGATGAAAAATGACAGGGTCCAGGAACATGACAAGTAACAGGCCTGCAGGGTGAAGGTCTGACTGGCTTTAACTGGAAAGCTTGTTTTCTTTCGAGCACACGTGTTTGCCAACTTCAAATGGCACTTACTATTTTTGGTAAAGTTGTTGCAAGCCCTCACACATGCTTCATCCAGCACCAGTTCAACAGTGTATGATAATAATTCGGTATTAAATGCTGGCAACAGAGCCAGAAGGTTTCCTTCATGCATCCTCCTACCACTGCCAAGGCAATCAAATTAATTCTGTTAACAGCCTGCCAAGTCAACTAGACCACTAAACTGTCCCGTCTTAAAAATGAAATCGAGACATTCATATCAAACCATGCCGTTTCCCCACCGAGTGTGACGGCTGGAGCCCTGCCAGCGGGAACGACTGCTATCATCATACCATGCCATACGATGGCTCTAATGAGCTGACATTTCCTGTTGCTAAATCACCACGTCTGAAAGCCAAACCAAATAGTGTTCAACCTCTTTAGAAGCCAGATGATGGTTTCTGACTTCTCCTTCTGCCTTCTGTTTCCTCGCTTTCGACATTTCTCCATCCAAACCTGCCTAGATAAAGAGGTCTGAAATAAAAAACTGCTCCTGCACCATATGGAATATATCAGACTGCTCTGCAAAAACGAAGCTGTCTCATGTTGCTTCCCCAGTCATCGTTGTCTGCTCTGCAAAACGAACCATTCTTGTATCAATCAAAAGGGGGGCTGCCCTGAGTGAACCCCATGGGTATAAGCTGCCCCCTCTGGCCTGGCTATACCGTTTTGCCCTGGGTCCACAACTGGCCTCAGTTTCCTTCCATATATTTGACTCTCCTCTGGCTGCTTGTTTCAGCAGCAATCAACAACAGCAGCAGAAAGGAGATTTCAAACACCGTTTCCATAATCTCCAGGGAATCACTGCAGAGAATTCAAGTTGCTGTCACCATTACATTTTCTGAGTCTCTCATAATCACCATTTGGTTTTTCACCTAAAGTAGTACTCTTTGGGGGGTCAAATCACCAGCGCGTGTCAAAAACACTGTGGTCTTAAGCCTAGCAGTGCTCATTGATGCAGATACTTCTTCGGAAGCAGGGGCACAACAGGTACATCCAAAGACAATTAATGGGAAGAAAAATTACAGGCTCAGGCCTCTCATGGCAATACAGAGCTAAAAAACACTCAGTAATCCTCCGTGATTCTTAACACACGCTCCTCAGCATGGTTAATAAGCAAAATTGAGTTGAACAAGCAAGAAAGATGTTTTGCTGGAAAGAGGATGGAAAATGGTAAGGGTTGCAGAAACATTTTTTTTTCACCCATATAGAGAAGACTGTTAGGTCCAAGGCAGTGTAATTTTTCCACATTGTTATTTGCCTAGCTAGGCTAGGATTGGAAAAGGGATTTTATCTACCTGAACCAAGCTGCTCTATTAAGAATATAAACTAAACAGGGGCCTATTTAGCTGGCAGCGTAATTTTCTTCATAGCCTTTACTTTTGCTCTCCAAATGGTATATGAATCTCTGTAAGCTGTACTTGCAGACTTTTCCCTAATCCACTGCACTGGTAGTGCTGGCTATCCTCCATCAACCTAACTATTAAGTCTCAAAAGTCTGTTATAGATTTTATAGACTTGGGGGAAACTCATTTTGCTAGCACACAGGCTACTTGCAAGGGGCTGACACTCATCTGTTCAGTTTGGTTTGCTCTCTTCTGTAGTAACTCATTTCATATTAGTGGCACTAATAAATAACTAAAAAATATTCCACCTATTTTTCAGGATTGGCTGAATTTAAAGAATGAAAACTCCTTCAGGGAAGTGTTTTCACTGGCAGCAATGTGCCTTATACAGCAGCAACATTGCAAAAATCATCAGTACTGCTAGGAACTGAGTGTGTCTTCATAATTTTCTGTCATGAATTGAAGTAAGCTGCCTCTTTAGGGATGCACAAGATGAAAAGAAAAGACAACCAAAAATATGAACACTAGGAATGAGAATCACAGAGTACCAGGCTGGATGGGACCTCAATGATCATCTGATCCAACCTTTCTTGGCAAAAGCACAGTCTAGACAAGATGGCCTAGCACCCTGTCCAGCTGGATCTTAAGTGTCCAATGATGGGGAATCCACCACTTCCCTGGGGACATTATTGCAAAGGCTGATTGTTTCACTGTAAAGAATTTTCCTTTTGTGTCCAATCAGAATCTCCCCAGAAGCTACTTGGATGTGTGACCCCTTGTCTTTTCCATGTGCCATGTGCCTCCTTGTAAAAAGGGAGTCTCTACCTCCTTGGTACCCACCCTTTAGATTCTGGAACATGGTGATAAGGTCTTCTCTAAGCCATTTTTTTCAAGGTTGAACAAACTCTTCAGATTTTGGCAATTTAAGAGGTTTTCAAGGCAGGTCTTTTTCCCAGAAGGAAAATAGAATGGTAATCCCCCAAAGATATTGTAAATTGACTTTTACCAAGTCCCATAAGATGCTTCCTGAGAATTCTGGGATACAGAATTGAGTGCATTGTGGTTCAATATAATCACTATTTACAGGATATATATTCCTTAACATTTTGAAACCATACACTTCATCCCTTACCACATTAATATGGCAAAGATTTCCAAGGAGGCTTAAAGCATAGGGAAAAAATAATGAAGAAAATAGCTACTGATATAGACAAAAATAATTTTCCTCTCAATGCAAGAAAAGCTACTGATGCCACATATTGCTCTCTTCCCCACCTCACTTCCCTTTGCTGGGGATTTTCATTACCAGGATACCGCAATCTAAGTTACAAGTCTGCATGTACAAATGCAGAACCAAACCAGCCTTCTGCCTTTGTGCTTGCTTAATTCTGAACTTCTGAAATCACTAATTAGGAAAAACTGACACTTATCCTAGCTACTGATCTATTTTGTGTAACCTGGCCAAAGGCAGATTGTATACAAATTAGATGTAACAAACTGGAGATTTAATAGAACTATATATCACATCAGATGATTCAAAGGTTAATAATATTCATACACAAGCCTAACTCCTTCAGGCTTTTCTTTAAAAAGCTTTGTGTAGCAAAAAAAACCAGGCAGCATAAATATAAGAGCATGTCAGGTACACAATGCAAATAAGAATTGGTTAAATCACGTCACATTGAAAAAAACTACCCAAAATCTCAACAGAAAACTGAAAATCAGTTCAAGTGTGCTCAACTTAGCCAATCCTGAGAAAATGTTTGAATCCTGTCAGAATAAATACATACATGAAATCCTCAACATCCTGATTTTTAATAGTTTGGAAATACAGCAAGGATACAGCACTACATACAGCGTTGACTTGATGGTTAGCATTTCTGCCCCAAAATCCAAGTAGGAAAAAAATTTTTTCACCTTCTGTGAAAATTTAGTAAGTACTAAATGAACCTGTCAAATTATTTTGTTCATGTTCAGTTGAAGCTCCAGATGAAAGCTGGCCAGAGTGCCACTGTGAGCATATGAACAGAGCCATCTGAAAGCGGTAGTTGTCACAGGTGGTACGCAGCATTTTGAAAAATGCAGTCACTCTCTTAGATGCCACTCTATGAGCTGAGATACTAGAAGTAGGTATCCAACAGAAAATTACCTAAGATTATTAGATTCATAAGGCTGAGATACCACAAACAAACAAATAAAACCTGCAAACTTTCCCCCACAACAAGAGCAAATCTCATCCCAGTCACAACCAAGGTGGACTTTTCCATACACTGGAGCTTTTTCTGGAGTTCTTAAAGTGCACATATAGGAGTGATTTCCGATTTAAAGACCTTCATAAAAGCCTGTATGTGTGCTTCATTTTCTGCCTACTTAGAGGATCACAAAATCTTGTCATTCTAGATCAGAAAGAAACTATCACATTCCCATCACAACAAAAGCTCAAGGCCTTGTTCTATATGAGATGCTAAAATTAGAAATTTTCTACCTTTGAAGAGACCATGTTGTTTACTATGTGGCATATGTAGTGCTAGACACCATGATGATTGGGTTTTAACACGGTAAGTGGCAAAAGACAATTAGCAGTTAGCTTCAGTGTAGAAATTAGTTTTGGCTTAAGGGGAATAACACTTGAAATCTTGAAATTTAAAATATAGGAGAAATTATTTGCAATTATTATGTTAATACAGACAAGGTGTTTTTTTTAGCAAGTGTACTATGATATATGTTACTTTCTGTTGACACTTTGTTCCTTTTCTGATACAAAAGTTGGGTTCACATGAATTGCCTGCAATTATGGGAGATGATTTTTCAAATTATTGTTTGTCAGAGAAGCCCTAGAGAAGAAAATGGGACCTTGTGTTAAATAAATGCCCATGGGATCAGTTCTGCAAGAAGAAACTGCAGTAAGATAAATTCAAATTACTTTCTATTCCTATTTGCATGATATTTTCTTTCATTAACAGGCACACGTTGGCATGCTGACCTGTTGCTAGAAGGGTGAGAACACTGAAAAAGACAAGAAAAGGAAGGTTACATCCTGAGACAACAATGCACATTAAGAGACTGTTATGTCATTTCTGAATAGGCCTAATGTCAATCTCTGGCAGTATTAATGGCATGCTGCTCATAATATAACTCAAGGCCTCACTAACTTTGATGGCTCTGCAAGGTTATTTTGGAAGGATTTAACGGTTTTGAATAGCTTATTTCACTAACCCATAAAGAAACACTTTCCTTCAACACAAGTCCAAGTGCTTATTTTCTATACTTAATAAGGCCAAAGTAAAGAAACCCCAACTGCATATTTTAAAATATTTTATCTTTACACAAGCCTGGGTTATGCAGAGCACAGAGCCATATACATGCTTTCACAGAGAAGGTAATAATATGTGACAAAATCTCAAGAACTGCCTAACTCGCCTGTCAAATTTTTCAAGCACAAATAGCCACAACAGAAGTGTTATTAAGGATAGGAACCTCCCCATCCAGTAAGAAGCTGCATCTTCTGCACATGTCTAGGGGTAGGGAAGCAACAGAAGGTCAACAACTTCTATGTCTTTTCTACAGTACTGCAGTGCAATATTAAACAATCATTTTTCCTTCAAAGTGTGTGTGCAAGAGCTATGCCTGTAAATGATCCTGCAACCATCTGTAGGATCTGTCTATTTATCCTAGAGATTTCCTAACTTACAGGGTGGGAGTGTGAGGAAAACAGAGGGCAAGCTGCAGGAGTGAAAGAATTCAGACCTTTCCCAATACTCTTTGTATGTTTTTAGATGCCCCTGTTCTGTGAACTTCTGTTAATGCACTGAAGTCTCTTTCTATCCATCATCAAAAATCTCATGCAAACAATGTTGAAAAGTTAGGTTTAATGTATTTTCTATTATTATTACTACTGCTACCACCTACTACACATAAAAGAGTTTCAAAATCCCTCAGTGTTTCACATAACCTTTCTCACACAACATGAGAAATACTAACAGGCTAAAGAGTGCTATGAAAAATGCTACTATAGAATGGAATGAATATCTAACATCTCTGGCTCACCTACACAAGCAATGTAGGAGAAGAAACAGTAACAAGCAGAAATCATTAAAAATAATCATAATCTTCTACCTCCTTTTGAGTCCCTGTTTCATTAGCCACTGAGTTTTTTAGTTGCTATTTTATTCATCTTTAGATTTAGGGTCATGGTGATGCCTTTTCATCATCACAGTACTGTAAGCATGTGCCCCAACAACTCACAGAGTTGTGTACATTGGAAATTAATTAAAAACAATAATTTACTACTAGCTTTGGATATTTTAAAAGTAAACTCTTATCTTCATAAGAGACTTTAAATACTTTCTGATTAGCAGCCAAGGCCTTTTTTTGATGGGTCAGCAGAGGTGGTTGTGTCCCCCTTTCACTCAGGCTAACAGAAGTTTCAGATGTTATCTTCTTCATATCCTGCCCCATGCTGTCCCAGTAGATCTGGGATCCATTTGAAGCTCTGCACTTAGTCATCACATTAGTCACAGACGACGAAAACATTCTGTTCCTGTTAGCCGGCCAAACACTAAATCCCTGCCCTGGAGGATACGCAATAAATACAACACTATTGTGCACCAAGAAAGCCAGGCTCAGCTGGGTAATGTAGGAAGTGCATCATGTGATTAACAAATAGACATTAAATGCTTATTAATGGTAAAATTACAAAGCTGCAGAATCTATATGATCTCCCCTTGGTTTCATGCATGACTTTGAGGGGCGTTAGCAGAGAGAACAGGGATGCAATGAACTGGCACCAAGGAGCGGTGCGTGTCTCATTCCTCAGTCAGCTGTGCTGACTCTCATTTAGACTAGGCAAATGCAGTAAAAGGGAAGAAAAGTTATTCCAAATGCCATCAGGAAACGTACTCTATTTTAATCGCTGTGTTTTACAGAAAAAGACTGTAAGCAGACAGAGCCAAAATGCAGTCTCCATAGCTTTGACCAAGCACAAACATTGAGTGTACTCACTTCCAGGATTTTCTGTAGCTTTTGACAAATATCTTTACTCATTGTTTGAAAATAAAGAATAAGCACTGTGGTAAGACCTGTGAAAAGCAAAGTAAATGCCATCTGAATAGACCTGAGAAAAATCTGAAAAGTAAACAATGAGCATTATTACAACACTTCACTGCTACAATTACTATAATATTATAGTATCTTCCTTAGCAACAGCCTATGGTTTGTTTAAGCTAAATAAATTTTGAAGAGGGTGACACTGTGATGATTCAGTGGATAATACAGTTGGGTTCCTGTTAAACTGCAAGTAAAATTTAATCCCATTTCATTTCATAAATGATACCTGATTAAGCTTGTCCAACATCTCATGTGTCATAGGACAGTGATCATGATAAAAGAGCTAAAGAGACTGAGAAAAATGACTGGAGAGGACCACAATAACAGCCATAATTATTCATTTTTCTATTTCAGTTTGAAAAGGAGTTGACAATTCCTGTCTTACACAGACTTAAGAAAGTGACTTGCCCGAGGTCATCCAACAGTACATGGACTAGAGTCCAAATTGCTAGGATCCTATCCATACTCTTCCCATTAGGTTACAGAGGAGATACTTTGCTTCAACACTATCACTTATTTTGAGCAATGAAAGCACACTCTACCTTCTCATTTTGATGAAGCGTGCTTTCTGTTTACATGTTTTAGCTCTGGAGCACCTTGTTCCTCTCCCATCATCACCTACATGTTAGAGAACAGGTAGTTCCCTGGGTATCACTGTTCACTTTCTTTCTCTTTGCACCTGTACTTCACAATGCTGTAGAAATTAGCAGTTTCTAAGCATTCACAAAACAGTTTATTTCATTACTGAAGTTACTCCATAACAGTAGCAACCCTATTGCTCCATTCTCAGTGGTGCCTCTCAAGTCCCTGGTGTCTGGAGTGTGGAACACTCATATTACACTGTGACTTTTGTAGTCAGTAACCATGCTGGTGTCTCCCCCTGGTATGAAAACTCCTCTAACTCAGCCACAAGTCCATTCTTCTGAGTTTCTAGGACCATTCAGCTATTAAAATATTAAGGTTGGGGTTTTCTACAAAGCCTATCTATGAAGCCGTCTTTGGCTTTTGGTAACAATTGCCATTATGGTGATTTTTCTGATTTCCTAAACAGCAGCCAACCTCAGTTAGCCTAGGAAATAAAGGAACAGATTGATTCAGGAGGCTGTGAAAGCAAACACAGTATTGCTGTATTCTGCTCCCTGCTTTACCATCTGGAATGACAGTAAAGAGAGCTGAGAAGTTACCATGGTGGCTGCAATAACAACCAATTGCTTTTTGCTGTCTGGGAGCCTTCTTATCTGTTTTGCATTCAAAGTCTTTGCTGGAAGAAGTCTTTGGCTTTGTGAATATTGTTGTCTCCTTAGTCATACATTTATTAGATACAAAATATTTTCACTGAGCACTTTTTAGTGTCATTATAAAGTACTTTAATGCTTTTATATGCTTTAGCCAGTCCTATTCTTTCCCTTGGTGACGGTGCCTCCCACTATGCCTTTCCCAAATAAAAGAAAATGAGGAATTAATCCAGGACACAAATGCTGAGAGCATCAGCAGATGTGGCTTTGCTACTCCACACTCTGACTTAGGGTCTTCTCCAAATCCCCAGACCAAGTCAAAGCAACTGATTTCACTGCTTTGAAAGAGCTTTGGATCAGGCCTTTTCCATGATCCTGGGGACGTCACTTTGACCCCACTTTTGTGAAACACGGATAGCAACAGGAACCTGCCTTCAAACTTTTTGCCTGGAAGCTGCTATATAATCAATTATTATTACATTGATGGATAAGGAACCAGTTAACAGTTCAGCCATTACTACTACAAGTTGGAAAGAAGTAAATTTTCTTTATATCTCATTGTTTTTAAAAGTTCTCAGAACTAAGAAAGGAAATATCTGTTGATAAAGGATGTAATTTTATTGATCTTCCCATCCACATTTTCCTAACATGAAGAAATACTTCCTCAGCAGAGAAACATGGTGTCAAAAGGAAGGTGTCGGAGGACAGAATAAAAGTCAAAAAAGCCTTTTGCACAAGAGCCCTGTTTTGCAATTTTCAGGACTTGAGCATGAGGACGAGCCATCCCCCAGGTCCCATTACAGCTGTTCCAGTGGCCCTGATGTTGGCTGGGTGTGAGACTGGGTGTGCTGCAAGATCCTGAGGGAGCTCCTCACTAGTCCCCATGAGGGGAAGAAGCCCAGTTGATCCCATTGGGGCTGGTGGTGGCCAGGATGAGGAGATTGGCATCTGGCTGTCCCACTTGGAGATGCTTTGCTGCTGGGGGGTTCCTGGTCTTTCCCCACCCTGCTTCTCCACATGTCCCTGCTTGCTCGCCGCCCTTGCCGAGTCCTCCAGCTTCATTGATTTATTTGTTCCTTCATGTGGAGCTCTCCAAGCTCAACTTTGAGTCACGGGTGAGCTCCAGGAGAGGTGCCAGAGGAGGCTAGCAGCAAGGTTTTAAAAGTGAGGCTTTCCAGCCATGGCAGGAGGTGGCTGTGCCAAAATGTGAAATGATTGCCTATCCCAGCTTTTGCAAGGCTTTATGGCTCTGTTAACACTTCCATCTGTCTCCCTCCCCCTCTCTTTTTTCTGTCGGATGCTTCAAGGAAAAGAAAATTTATGGAAGCGGTTCCAAGAGCTGTTTTCTCTGCCTTGGTGCTAGTCGGTGCATGCTCCTGGCTGGCTCAGCCCTCTCTTCTCCCTGCCTGGTTCCAAAACTCCTTCACCCCAACAAAAGATAGATCATGTTACCATTCATTAGCTGCCTCCTGGGCCCCAGCCCCCAGAGCTGGTGAGTGCATCCTTACTAGTGCCAGGTACATGCAGCTCCCTGCACCTCCTTTACAGGAAAAGCCCCTTTACAGATTCCCACACTGGGAAAAGTACAAATTTCAAGCCTTTTTCAAGACAAAAAAGGAAATGATACTAACTTTCTGCACAGAGATACATGGTAGGAAAAAACAGGTTAACTTCCTTTCTGATCTAATCAGGAGATTGCTTAATAAATTCAAGCTAATAATTCCGAGGAGTGATACATGATCAGAGTTGAGGCCAGGCTGCCGAAGTGGCACCATGCTTGTCCTGTATCCCCATGGTCAGCATCAGGCATGTTCCATAGGAGAAGGCAGGACCCCAGCTCCCTCCAGCCCCTTTTTCTGCCTCAGCATGTCATGAAAGTATCTCACTTGTTGTAGGTGGCAAAATTCATTTTGCCAAGACTTCTGAACTTGTTTGCAACATCCAAGCCCAAGCAGCAACTGCAAAAAGCAGCTCCCCTGCCCTTCCCCTGCCCTCCTTGTCATGTCCCACTCCTGATTCTCTTGCGTCTTTGCCTCCCTCATTTTCTCTCTGTATCTCACTCCAGGGCTTTCAGATATCAGTATTGCTCTGTCTCCATCAGTGATATGACTGAAAAGTGCGCACCTTGAAAACCCTGATACAACCTGTAATCTCAGCTACATACTCCTCTCCTTCTAAACCCCAATGGCCAACTTTGTCTAGAGTTGAATCCTGATGTCAATAACAATTTCAAGGATTAAGAGTCTCTTACTACCTCCATCCCACTGGCTCAAACCCAAACCAAATCTGGATTTCAGGGACTGTATTTTCACTCTCATATTTCTGTATTCAGACACTGATCATGGCATAGAGACCACACTGATGTTAGCTGTGAGAATGGGATCTGCACTGTAGTACAAACACAATCATACAGCTGCTTACTGAGCATTGTAACACATCTATAACACAAACAGTTGTTATTTAGAGTACGTAAAACCTATTTCCTTTATGCAATGTTAAATATTGGTAACAAATGATTTTTAGAGAGAGAGATCTCCAAATGGTCTAGTCTGAATTGTTAACATCCTGTAAAATATTTCAAGTAACAAATTCATAAAACACACTCAAAGAATGTGTTCATTTGGCTAATGTTGGTATAAAAAAATGAGCTCAGAAACTCATTTCTTGTATGAGTCAGCAGAATGATTTTTCTGGAGGTGAATGGGAAACTTCAAAATGGAATAGCAGTGCTTTTGGGCCCTGAGTCCAGTGACACTGGTGGTGCCATTACAAAGACTCCCAAGCTGAGATACAGCAGCAGAATAAAAATAAGTCCATTTTTAAGATTCTTTTCTTGGCCTTCCCTCCGCAATGATGTCTCACCTACAATATAGCCAGTGACTCATCCTTCAATTATTGCTGCTGTCATTCTGGTCCAAATTGCTTGGAGGAAGGGAAGTACTGATAGAGACACTTCGGAAGATTAAAATAAACTTGTCTGCAATGCTTTATAACAGCTTTGCTATAAGGAACCTGCTTTCTCCATGATTACTTTGTTATGAATTCACTTGAGCAACATGTTCTTGGAACAGCACAGTTTGTTTCTGGAAATGGGAATTAGTGACAGGAGATTCATTATAGACAAGGAATATTTTCCTTAAAGAAAAGCTGTCAGGTCAAGTCAAGCTTTTATATTACTGTCTGTAAAACAAGGTGTTTACATACCTGTAAACCTGCCATATATTTTTTTTTTTCCCCTGATGAAAGTCACCTTTAGAAAGTAGGTGGAAACAGTTCTTTGGCACCAGAGGCAGAGCAAGAGCAGAAGAGCACAAAAGGCCAAGCCACAGTTCAGCTCTGCCCCTTCCTCCCTCTGCAAGGTGCCAGCCCCAGGGTAAGGTGCCTGAGCACCCCACACTCAGTAGCAAATCCTGCAAGAAGCAGGGATGTGCAATGTGCTGCCTGCAGCCTCCCTGCCTCCTGCCTGTAGCCCCCCTGCCTCCAGTCAGCCTCTCCCCTGCCACTCACTGCATCTGTCCCCAGGTCCATGGGAGAAGCCCCAGTCTTGGTCGTAACGCCAATAATTAAGATACTCTAGACCAGTATCAGTGCTAAGAACTCAGCATGCTGTGTATTCCCCTCGGTAGACAGCTAGTCAACTGTTTCATCTAGATCATCATCTCTGAAGGAAAGTATTTATAATTTGGTAATCGTGGTCAAAATGTTTAGACAATTCAGTCAATGGAAAGCCCTGAGGGGAGGAAAAAAAATCTAAAAGAAAAACATGAAGACAGAGGAATGTAAGGGGAGTGCGAATCCCGTCTGATAAACCATGTCTTTAAGCAAAACCCAATCTCTTCTTGCCCATGATGCATACATAAGGACTGATACTTTCTCAGCTTCAGAGTGCTTGCCCTTGCAAATGTGAAGGAAAGCACGTTTCCTAGATAAACAGTATAAATTAATATAGAAGTTAAATGCTCAAATCAGAAACAGAGAAACCACACAGGATCTCTGCACTTCTGCTTCCCTTACTCCAGGGCTGGTAGAGTTGGCACTGGAGATTTCTATTCTGGAATGAACACTCCCGTTGCCTAATTTACCCTGCCATTTGCCCACCCCCAGGAAAACAAGATTTGCATTCAGATAAAAACAGATCCACTCCCAAGCCTATGCAGAGCATTTAATGAAGAGTTTCCAAGTGAAAGTTGCACATCATTTGCCCAAAAGAAGGGCAATTTGATAGGAACCCTCCATTCTGCTCTGGGATAAACAGAAATCAGGAGGAAGAGGGGCCAGGTCACCCTTTGAACTCCCATCCCTGTGCATGGACCAACCATTAGGGCAGTGCAAACACAGACCTGCGCCTCTGCTGGGAAAAATAAAACTTCCCAGGTTTGCTTCTGCCCTGGCTCCGGTGAGGGTGGGGCTGGCTCTGCAGGCCTAGGGCTGGAAATGCCTGTCTCCTCCGTAGTGAAAAAACTGGAGGGTGGCCAGGCCCTGCTGGTCTGACGGCTGCAGGGAGGAAGGAGTTGTAAGCCAGCAATTAGTAATCCTGCTACTAACAGGAAAGATTGCTGGGAATTATAAATAGGGTCGCTGTTTATGTGCAAGTTAGCGTAGGATGTCATGTTGATGGTGGTTGAGGTTTTTGTTTTTTTTTCAGAAACCTGCCTTGCATAGGAAAGGAGGTGGTTTGTCAGAATCGCAGTGCCTGGAGGAGGAAGAACTTCATTGAGTGGTTTAGGTTGGAAGGGACCTTAAAGATCATCTAGTTCCAACCCCCTGCCATGGGCTGGGACACCTCCCACAAGACCGGGCTGTTCAAAGCCCCATCCAGACTGGCCTTGAATGCCTCCAGGCATGAGGCATCCACAACGTCCCTGGACATCCCATTCCAGTGTCTCACCACCAACACATTCAAGAATTTCTTCCTAATATCTGATCTAATCTAACTTCATGCATGGAGGTTTGGGGCTGGTTTTAGAGATTTACCTCACCAATATTATGCATATATAATTGCGCATTAATGAGCTCCATAGCATAAAACATAACATGTAATCATTCAGTATATACTAAGTTTTATGTTTGTATTGTGGTGTGCAGTAGGAGAGTCTTGGACTTTCAAAATTATAGTTTTTTATTCTTCCTTCCTGTTTTAGTGGCATTCAAATACTATCACGTACACAGAGATCACCCACAAAGATCCCTACAGATTTTGGAGGGAGAGAAGCTTTACCAAGCAGCATGAAAAATAAACTCATGAATGATACACAAAACAGTCATAATAAGCACAGAATTAAGGAAAAGAAAGACATTACAGGCTTTAGAAAGAGGATTAACTTGTGTGTTTGCAAGCTGTACAGCAAGGAATTACAACTCTAGAACAGTCAGCATCACTTAATGACCCAGAGGCCTGAGATAAAGAGAAAATAAGGCCCAGAAAGTAACTGAACTTCTTATTTTCCCCATCTTTACAAGTACCCATTGTCACCAGTCACCTACGGCTTCTCTTTCACTTTTCAGTTCCTTTCTTTTCTGTTCTTCTGAAAATCAAAGGGCTGTGTGTGCTCTTGTGTAGAAGAATATGGACACAGTGACCTCATCTGTACAAGGTGGACAGAAGCTGGGAGGTAATTGCAAATAAAAGCCCACATAAGCTTTTTTGCTATGTGTAAGAAGATAAACTCTAAAATAAAGAAAGCAGAATTGGGGAAATCTCCTTAACTTTCCTATCTATCCATCTATCTACCTATCTTTCCTTCCCCAGGAAAAATAATGGATTTCACAGGGGTTGGAAAAGGAGCCACGGGAGCTGAAATATTAATTTCACTGAGTTTTTACAAATTAGGAATGTTAATTTATTAATAATACTAAAAATGGACTACATTACAGGCTAGAGGACAATGATAAAGCATGCCCTTGGAACATCATCTCATATATTTTATTGCACATGCAAATTTGAAACCAGCCTCTTAAAAATACCAGCTGTCCCCCCGCTGGAACTCACAACCACATATAGTTTGGCCTGTCCACCTAACTGCTGAATTAAAGGGGAGAAACAGGCATGTTGTGGGGTTCAGGGATTATTAGCAAAGACTTGTATCACATTAGGAGCAATGGGGCAGAATGACAGCATAAGAAGAATCTCTCTCTGACAGGCCCCTCAATTTCTTTAATAGCATGTTGTTTCTATTCCAGTTATGTCAGGATCTCAAGTGCTATTTGACAGTATCTGGAGGAGATGACCTTAAAAATTTGCCAGTTTTGTCTTAACTAAACAGATACAGTTTCTTCACTGTTCCCAGCACTTCCTTATATTTAGTTTAGAGAGTGGTCTTAATCTGAGGCAGTGATATTCAGCTCTCAAGCAATCGGCAGGTTTTAAAGGATCATTGTATGTTCTCAGGCTCAAGTGATAAATCTGGATGTGAGCTCCTGGCACGGCCAACCGCAGTGTGGATGTGTGCTGCAGAAGACAGGTTTACAGCATTAAAACCTGAGAGAAATAATTACGTGAGCCACTTTGGATGAAATCATAATTAAGCCTTATTGGGGTCTGAAAGTTCAGATTTACAATATATTTCACTCACCATTTTTCATTTTCATGAACTTCTGGCAGTTTCTGCTTCCAGCTGGGACAAGAAGCAAAGTAGTTAAAATTACTACAGAGAGAACTGTGTGAAACCTTTACACTTTCAGGAGAGCATGCTGGCAATCTCAGGAGAAACTGTTCTTTTGCACAGAGGTCTGTCATATTTCTCAGGATGAAGAGCATAAAGTAAAAATCAAGGAGCTGTGATACTTTGGGGGTTCATTCAAAGTGAAACTCTTTTTCATGCAAGAGAAAGAAAACACCAGAGGCTGAGTTGTGTTTTCTCCAAGCAACCCTTGCCTGGAGTCAGGACCCAGCAGAAAATACAAAACTCCCATCCTGGGCAAGGATCAGAGAAAAACAGAGAGCCTTCCCTCAGAAAGGAAGCGTAATGCACTGGTCTGGATCTTTGATAATGATCACATGCACCAGTACTATGTTCCCCAGTTTCTACACATTGAGTAAGCAGGAACAGTAAGTTGGAAGATCTGTACCGATAGCACTAATTATAAATTTGTGGGTATTTCAAACATCACTGAAAATGGTTAACTTGCTGTGCTAAGTATTTTGCAATATTATTCTTTGCATCGTTAGAGCATGCTACTACCAATACCAAAAATTGGCCTTTTAAAGCCCTAGATTTCATCCCAGGTCTGAAGAGCACCAGAAGAACTGAACCATGGACTCTTGGCCAAGGGAAATAATACAGAAGCCCAGGAAAAAGGTAATGAAAAAATGTGTCCCATTGTCAGACATACATTCAGCACTTCTCTGTGCTTTGTGAAGTATCTGAGCGTGTTTGTGTGCTCATTATAGCCATGAAATAACTTCACAGAGTCCTCTGTCAGAACTTTACACTTGCATCCTACCTAGACTTCTGGCCTGAGGTCCTATAGGAAAGCTGATTCTGCTCACTGCCACCTTCTTGCTTTTTCATGTCTCTAAGGAGGTAGAAACTCCAAAATTAAGCTTGCAACAGAGTGACTATGCACTTGTCTGGAACTTCGGCCAATACATTCATAAATAACGTAAATATCAAAGAATGCAAAATATCGTACAGTGGCAACACCCATTACCTCCAGCACTGGCAAGGATTATACTATATAAACATTCATGTAATACAAAAATTCCATTAATTTAGATAATAAAGATTAGTACACTAATCTAAAACCACACACCCCTGAAGAGAGCACAAATGTTTTTTCCATTAGATCCTTAGGAAAAAAAACAAAACAAACCCAAACAACTTCTGGTTTCAAATGCCTTAGAGATTTGCTTTCAGTGTCATTTTAAACACTGAAGTTGGATTGTAGCTGCCTTCATGCCTCCTGTGTAGAATTCACAAAATAAACCTATTATCTCCTGAGATTATTGGGAAAGACTAAAAAGAGTAGATGTTCTGGTAGGAGAAACAGCAAAGAAGTGTTAGAGATGGAGGCCCTGAGTCAGGAGGGTGTCTAAGCACTTCCCTGATGGTGGACCTTTGGGCTGGGAGTACTTTCTACTCATACTCAAACCTAAAGAGGTGATAACTTTCTTCTTTGCTCCTCACATAGAAAACACGTGAAGGGGACATACCTAGTTTATGTAATGAGGCAATCAGGAGGAAAAAAAGTCACGTTCTTCAGTGAAACTACAGGATTTGCCACATTATTGTGGCAAATACTCTCTTAAGATTAATGCAACAGATGTTTCAGAAGGATAAGATAATAATAAGATAATTAAAAGAAGATAATAAAATAACTTCTCACTGTGCTAAAATTACAAGGAGTTCCCAATGTTCTCTTTCTTGATAGCAACACACAGGAATGAACTCAGCACCCCCACCCCACCCCCACTGGCAAAGGCAGTGGCTGGTCCACACAGGTCGACTTGCTCCCACAGCCTGCAACAATCATATTATATTTAAGGAGAAGACAGTGCATCAAGGGTGAAACATCCTATGTCTCACTCATGGGAGAGCACCCTGTCAATTCAGCTGCCAAATTTCTCATTTCCAGCCACAGCACAGGTCGCATGCAAATCAAGGTACTAAAAGAGGCGCAGGAGGATACACCTCAGTGGATGGCCACCAGGAACTTCTTTCTCACCCACAATACATGCAGAATTCATCTATGATACCTCCCAGTTCAATTCAACAGTTGTTTGACAGGTTGCTAAATTTAAATACACATGCAGAGACTTGCTGTGGACTTTTCATGGGCTTGGACTGGGCACATATCTCACTGCCTTCCAGAATCAAGATTTGAAAGCAGACTTTAAGACTTAAAAATCACGCAATGCAGAAAGAGCATGGAATTAGGCTTCCACTTCAAGCATCACAGTAATCAAAGCAATGTCAAAACCCTTTGTCTGGTTTGGGTTATCTGGAAGTAATCCAGTATGCTAGATTATCCAGATAGATCGTGAATTATATATGTTAATGGGGAATTTAAGTAATATGATTTACAAATGGCAAGTACACACTCCTCTGGTTTCCCAGCTAAATTCCAGGAATGCATTACTTGGAATTTCACAGAGCAATCACAAAACCCCTAGCACACTCCTTGTGTTCCTTCTTAGAGAAACAGAGTACCAAAGATAATTCTAACTCCCTTTTGAAAAATTATTTTACTCCTTGGCTGTAATTATATAAAAAACAGCATTTTGCTACATTGCAAAACCATACTTTCATCACAGTATTTGCATTTCATTTATTTTTCTCATTCTTGCACATCCTACAAATAGCAGAACACAAATGAAGACTAAAAATAACCAGCAGAGTGACATAGCCAGATTAATTCTGATTTTCATGATAAAATCCCAAACCATGTTGTTTCAGGCTGAGTTTATTGTTAAACTGGACAATTTCACATGGTTGTGGCAGAGTTGGCTGCTTTCTCTTAGAAACAACCCCCTGGCCACTGCTGGAGACATAGTACCTAAATTAGATTGACTCCCAGCTGGGTAATGCATGGCACCAGGGAGGAGTAAGAACAGCCTCCCTGCAAGGATAATGAAATGCATACTGTAAAGTTTTGCTGAAACTATACACCTTTCCTTATTATTTTGTTATCAAAATAAAGTTTATAGGAACTTTATTTAGGAGCTTATCAGCTATCTTTGCTTGTAACATTAGCAACTGCTGGTAAAGATAATAGGTAAGAGGCAAGCTGTAAGAGGGAGAAGGTGATAGCTCTGACTGACATCTTTACTGGCATGGGACGATGGAGCAGTTTATGAAGATTTTCTAGTGGTGGCCTAAAAGCAATCAAGATCGGCTCCATGATGTCTTGCCAAAAATGCTATAATCTTGCTCTGCAACCTCTTCACCAGGAGACAGTAGCATAAGAGCTTCATAGAAGGCCATGCTATTGCATCATTGCATCAGCAGATGTGCATGGGCATAAGTCTGCCCTGAAAATTGGGTTCTCTTTCTGGGGGAGAAGGAGAATTTGGGGTAGTTTTAATGTGGGGCCAAAAAGGTCAATAATCTTTTGAGGTGATTAGTATGGATGTGCTACCGTCAGTGAAGAACCATTCTGGTGTTTTCAGAACCACACTGGAGTATCTATCTTGTTGAAATTACTGCACTTGTCTAAGTCTGAGGATGGAGTTAATTTTCATTCATTCAAAGGGGCGGGGGCAGGCCCTGATTTTCTGGTGGTTCACGGCCATATTGTTTGCATTTTTTGCAACCTTCAAGCAATAAAAGAAATATAATAATCTATTGTCTCCCTGCCAAACTCTCAGCTCAGCCAGTCCAGCAGATCAGCAGCCTCAGAGATTTTCTAAAACAACTTCCAAGCCCCACACAAGAGATACAGGGCAGTTTATAAAGTAAAACCAGATCATTTCTCAGTTTAAAGCCACCCATGAAGCGTCAGTCTACAGGAATCACTTCACACATGTTTTAATCAACTTGTAAGCTACACTAGATATATGGGAATAGTTAAATTTATAGAGCTTGGAGTCTGGCCCATTAAAGTCTGTCTATACTGTTTTAACACTTCTGGAAGCCTACATTCAAATTTGCCTCGGGTCGTGATTGAAATGAATATTCCTAGTTCCAGCAAAATACCCAGCATGGATCCATCAACATGTACTGAAAACAGAACAAAACCTTTCCCCATGCCATCTGAGGAAACCATAGGGCTGATGAAGGACCAGTGAGCACAGGGATGCCCAACAACTGAGCCCGTGGCTCCAGTTTGCAGGAAAACAAACCTTGCCAAACGTGCATGAGCAGAAATGTGCTTGCTATCATCGGCTGAGATGAGACCCAGCTGTTTGCTGGAATGAACTCAGTTACTGACTGCTAATTTAGACATTTTCAAAGTGTCTACAGGTTTGCTCTTATCGACAGGGTAGGGTTTTGTACTGCATTTTTCTCTTAGAGCAGATTTGGCTGATAGCATCAGCGTTTGTTGGGCAGCATTTGCAGCCCTGCCTATGCAGGTACCACGGAAACCAGACAGGGGTTTTGCCAGTCAGGACAGGAATGTGTATTTAAATATAAGGAGAGAACCAGATCTGCAGCTGCTATATCTGCAACGAGCCTCAGAGGGGTATTCAAGGCTAAAATTGACTGTCTTGGAAGAAAAGCATTGTGCCCTGTGAAATGGGAAAGAAAAAAAAAACCCAAAACTCTTGCAAGATTTGCACTCCTCATGCTAAAAGTGCTTTTTTGTTTCCCAGAAAAGATGGCTACAGCTTGAATGCCTCAGATTGCCCAATGACAGGCACGCTTACATGCTGAATATAAACATGAGAATTTGTGAAGGTAATTAGTTCAATTATCTTGTTACCTTGGCAACCACATAACACACACTCAGGCTTTAGTGAGTCACCTCATACCCACTGACTGGGGTTCCTGAGTAGATACCTGCTTCCATGAAGAGCAGAAGCCATCTCTCAGAGCTCCACCTTGACCAGCTGAGCTGGGAAGGTCAAGGGCACCCATGGGGCTCCAGCAGCGCCTGCCATCCCAATTTCTCTTGTCTCATGAGCCCAGGCATGGTGTTCATCTGAGGCTGGTGAAGACACTGCTTTGCTGCCTTGGACAGACAGGCAAGCTGGTGTTTGGGGATGCCCATCAAGCCTAAGAAGTGCATGGGCTTTTTTTTTCCAAACTGCTAAGACCATAGTTTCATAGAATCATAGAATGATTTAGGTTGGAAGTGTCCTTAAAGATTGTCTACTTTAACTTCCCTAGACCAGGTTGGTCAAAACCCCATCCAGCTTTGGATCCTCTAGGGATGGAGCATCCACAGCTATTCTGAGAAATGCGTCCCAGTGTCTCACTTCCCTTTTTCACTACAGTGAAAAACTCCTTCTTGATATCTAATCTAAATCTACCATCTCCCAGTTTGAAGCCATTACCCCTCATCCTATTATGTACTTTTGGTCCAGGGTTTATGGTCTTTAATATACTACTGGTGACACAGTTGTGAGGGTATTGGGTCAGAGCAAGCATCACTGTAACCAAAAAAGCCGAATGTCAATTAGTGTAAAATAAAACAAATATTTAAAAAGTAATTTCAACTTCTTAGGTGCACAGACCATGTATTACCATTATGGAGACAAATTCTGGCTTGGACGCCAGTGGTGTGAACCTGGAGTAATATCACTGACTGATTGCAGCTTTTCTGTGTATAGAACACCAGCTGATAAACACTTGTACAAAGGCTGTTCTCAAAACACTGCAGAGCCTGCATAAATGATTTTATGTACCTCAATAAAAGTATACAGAATATGTAACTCTCATTCTATGTTGTATACATCTATATGTACCCCTATATCTAGGCATAAAATATTCTGAACAGATAGGTTGATTTTGACTGTTTTGTCTGAGTTACATAGCAACTGCAAATATCCAGAAAGATCAAGAAAAATTATAAAAGTTCCTGGGAAAGTTTGTGTTAAGATGGTGAGTAACAAAAATAACTTATGTATTCAGTGAAGGAATTGAGTAATAGGAACCATAATAGAATGTATAAAACAAGGCTTGCAATAATTAAATTATAGTGAACCTGGGCTCTTATTCATCTTTTTGTGCAGTTTGACATGAAGATGACCTGAAAACAAAGGAAAACACACACATATACATTTTTGGTGTGTAATCCCTTAGCACATGCAATTCACTGCAGCAGTATGCGCAGATCACGGTGTTTTAGAAGCACCATATAGTTGCTACACTTGCTAAATCAAAAGTTTGCAGAAGAAACTAACTGTCATGTGGGAAAGATCAGAAAGGAGTCTCACTTCAAGCCAAGTAAATCCCTCTCCAGCCACTTTTTCATGAAATACGAATTTAAAACTCAACAAAACTCACTTTTATTGTAACGAAGGAAGAACAACTTATAAAAAGAAGAGAGCTCAAAGCTTTGGAGCTTGTTAATATTTTGTGTCTGAAAATTTTGTTTTACCGCTGTGCTGGTCCCATCATAGGTACAGTCATGCCTGATCTTTTTTTCCAGTGGTGGTGGGTGAAATGCAGGCAATTTTGCAGACAAAAGACACCAAAACATTTGCACTGGATATTCAGAGGTGTCAAATTCAGTCTGATGCACAAATGCAATACCTAGTTCACATCTGACTATAAGAAATAAATGTTCCTTTCATTCTCTTCTTTTTTACTCTTGCTTGCCTACCTTTCTTTTATTTTTAAATCGTAGGGGAAAAAAAATCAGAAAAATCTGCAAATAACTTTGCAAGTAAACTGGAATAATTTTGACTACCATCTTATTAATACCAGTAGCCTAAATTAAGCAAAATGGAAGAAACACAGCTAGGGTTGCTGCATATATTTCCCATTTAGCTAGCAGGAGGAGACTTAGGAGCACGTATGGGTGCTGAACAGATAGAAATATTGCAAATAACTGCATGGTGGCAGCAGCTATAAGGTGTAAAGGTAACAACGTTTCCCCGTGTAATCACAAGAAATTATTTTTAGTCACAAACATATGGGACTGGTAATCAGTGTTCTAAAGTCAATCTAATGAGAGCCCCAGCAACTTCCAACTGAAGAATTACTTTAGAGGGCAAGGGAATATCTATAGGTCAATTAACATACCTTGGCAGAGAAATGCAAGCCAATGGGGATATCCAGAAGGAAATAAGGTCACAAGTTGGCAGGGTGGTAGCTGCATTTACCAGTTTAAACGACATTCAGTTGTTGAAAACCTACATCTTAAAGGCCACATCAGCAACTCATAGACCAAACTATGAATCTTCAACTCAAATGTTATTTCCATCTGAACATATGGGTATGAAACCTGAATGTCCCGCAGAGACACACAGGCAGACAACTTACAGGTTTTGAAAAAAAATGCCTCAGAAATGGTAAATGGAATGAAAACATGAAATGGAATGGATTTGTAACGAATGTCAGGAGCTATCACGGAACTTGATAACTCTGTACCTCTGGCTAGTGAAACGGGTGCATTCGGGACACGTCAAGAATGAAGACAAACATCCACCCCATTAAAGATGCTGCAGGGTAACTGGAGCAATGGAAGCACGGGGCCGACTGCACAACTCCATCAAATGTGCTCAGAGGATACAGGAGAGCAGCAAGAGGATGGATGGATGTGCACAATGGCACTGCCTGCAGGTGCTGAAACTTGGTGACACAGCCTGTCAGACTCCTGTAGGACTGATCAATTGATCAACTAGTCTACCCAGCTATCTCCCGACACGACAAAACCTGATGACTTTTACATACTATATTGGTCCTAATTAACATAAGGCTCCACTACTATTTGCATATTGCTACAGGAATGAACTTCAAGATTTACAGGTACTATAGAAATGAACACAATTTTCTTAGACACCTCCCCCCCCCCCAAATATTTTAGTTAGATCGTGTTACGCTTTTTTGGCTTGTTACTTGAATCTACTGGTTCCTAGAAATATTGATACTACATTGAACTGATATCAGAACTCCTGAGTTAATAATCCATTACAGCTTAATGAAAAGATAACTATTTTTTAAGAGTGAATTTTTCTTAAACATGAGAATACGCTTTCAAAATCTTACATTTATAATAAAACTCCTGCCTTTTAATCCTCTTAGACAGAAAAATCATGGAAAGATTGATATCAGTGAAACTAGCTCTTTCATTTAAAAAATGCATGAAGTACAACTGAATTCATGCCCACAAGTGCCTCCAGTGGCTGAGATTGGGGGGTCACTCAGGCAATTTTGATGTGAATTTCTAGGGTGCCACAAGGCCCCTTTCCCTGAAAAACCAAAACTGGTGCTGCTGCTCAAGGGGAATCCAGGAGCAGCTTTCCCCCAAACTCCCTGCTCTCACAGGGACAGTCTCCTACCAGTTCTTCAGGCAAATGTACACATTCAGCCTCCCTGGACATAGGGTGCCTACAACTTGAGCAACTCTACTGCCTATCCTGGGTAGAATCTCAGAGGATTTAAGCTGTCATTATGGACCACAGAGAGTGCAAAGGCTGCTTTCCAGGTGGCACAAACAAGCTACGCTTGGAAATCCTTTCCTAGCATGGCTTCTTGTGATTAGGGGAAAATACCTGCATTTGTTTTCTGATCTCAATGTGAGGGTATTTCAGATGCTGTGAGCAATTCACCATGTTGGACTAGATGCACAAACAGCAGGAGGTAACATATTCAAAGAAGAACAAGAGAGAAAATACTGAATTACTGGAACAGCACTGGCCATTTCAGTAGGGACACCAGTTGCCTAATAAAGATATTGACGTTTATGGGAATCCACAGACAGAGTTAGACATAGTTGTGGTCTCTGCTACTGTATCACTTTTCATAATGTTTTATTTCTGCTTACCTTCCAAAACAAACTACTGTAACTAATATGTTTATAATAATTAAGGCAGAGACAGCCAAATTGGGGAAAAGAATGGTCTCCAAAATTCATGTTTTTCCCATCTGGAATGCTTAATTAGGCTGGGGTGTGCTTTTGTCTCCCTAATCCGATAGGAAAGCTGGGAGAAATGAACAGAGGCCCTAATTATTGCTGGTGTAACTTCACAAATAACAATGAGCTTACACAAGGGGTTCATTTAATACATTGTCCTTTGGTAATCACACAATTAGCAGATAAAAAACCAGAACTAATATATTTGTATATATGTATATGTGTATTAATATGTATATATTTGTGTGTGTGTGTTTTCATACATATGAATGTTATATGCATGCCATTCTGGTCACTTCTGAATCTGGAGGTTGTAACTGGTGCCCTGAATCAGTCTGGTAATCAATATCTCAAGGTCAATTTTCTCTCTAGGCCTCCGAGAAGCTTTTGTGGTCTGTCATTGCACTGGGGCTGACAGCGCACAGACCGTGCCTGGCAGTAACAGACAGACAGCTTTATCAGGGAAACAGCCTGTGACTATTTTGCAACCCAAAATTGTCCCAGACCTGAGGGGTTTCATTCCAGGAGGAACGTGATTGCACTGAGTGTTGGGAGGACATGGATCTGTTTGAGGTTTTGCAAGACAGACTCAGGCTGATGGCTGCAGAAGGAAAGTCTGTCCCACACACACCTTGACTCTGATCCCTTAATCTCACAGAAAAGAACCATACTCTTTGCACATTCTCTTAATTACTCAACAGAGGAGGCTTTGCTCAGCATGTAGCAGGATTCAGCTTATTATACTACCTTCAGTTTTCTTCCTTTGGGAGCAAACCAGTGCTCCCCTCCTTGATCTACTGATGGGGGAAGGCTTCCTCAGGTCTGTCTACATAACACTTATAAATCTGGCTGTCACCGCAAGGATAAGTGTCTATCAGCCTCTCATCAAAGGCTCCCACAGCTTTCCACCTATCCAGCCATGCTCTTCTGTGGCGGACTGGAGAGGTGATTTCTTAGAGATAATCATGACGTGGATCTGCCAGTTACGAAGTAATCTTTATTCCTTCTGGATCAAAAAATTATCAGGATAAAGTGTTTTAAAGCCAAGGCACACAGCCTTTTCTTCTAAAAAGTCTGTATGCTCTTTCAGTAGCTAGCAATCTATTTTTTGGTACTTTGTTAATGGTGTGTCAGCCTGTTCCTTAAAAGTATTGATTTTGTTTCCAAATAAGTGACCAAGTAAATTAATAGAACCAGTCAAACCCAAAACAAACAGTGAAGATTTCCTTGACTGGAGATTGAACGGTCTAAAATGAGCCTGACACTCACCTTAAATACTTTATATTGCTAAAAGAGATTAACTGACATGCAAAACCAGCAGGCAGCAGAAATGCATTTCTTACTGTCAACATTTCTTTCAAATTTTAAATTACAGGGCGTGCACAAAAGATTTCTTCAGGTTCTGTACAGAACACAAGGGAAAATATTGACCTTGGAAACTTAACTCTCTCACTACGGTAAATATATTCTCTTCTACAGCATAGTCACTGTGGTCTGAAGTCATTTATCATTTGAAGACTATGCTGTAGCACTGACAAATACTACATTTCCTATTTATTTCTAAACAAGCTTTTCTGGTATGTAGTAGTTACAATTAAAGCATCAGTTACCACATAGATACTGGACTCAGTCTCTCATTCTAAAAATAGTCAAGCACTACTTGACAGCAAAAAGTTTACAACTTTTCTGAAATAAGCCAAACATACTTAGATTTGGGAAAGGATAAAACTAATTTGAAATATTTAACTTTTAAGAAGAACAGTGGAAAGGATGAATTTTTCCATTTATCAAATCTGAGAGTGAAAATCTGATTTATATAGCTTTACAAATTATTTAGAAGTTATCCTGGAAAGGTATAATGGATCTATAATACCACAGCTTTAGAAGAATCATGATAGAGATTTAAGTTGAAATATTTTATACCAGTCAACACTAAATTTGCAGTGGTAAAATACAGCAATATAAGGATTATAACTGAAAAGGGATTCAAATACAATATTCATAAACCCAATGCATCTCCATACTTTCTCCTAATTTGGAGTTGTGTTTGCATGGCTACTGAATTGGAAAGTTACTGGTTAAAAATACTAGAATTTACTTAGGTGTCCTCTTCTGAAGGCAGGAGTCTCTGATTCTGGAAAGCATTTAGGTTTCACAGAAGGATATGAGAAAACATTCCTGATAAAGCCTCTGCACTCCTGCTTGATTCAAATTTTTGAATCACGTTGCAAGCTGAGAAAACTTTGAGAGTGGTGCATGGTCTGTTTTTCAGCTTTCTCTGTTTCTTGGTATGTGATAGGTTCTCCAATATTCTGCTAAAGAAGGTACAGTGTTGGGGGAGCCCTATCCACCTCGTGGGAACCCCTGCAGCATCGCTTATCTGGAAATCTTTTGAAGACAAATGTTAGGAGAATCTGTTTCTTAAATCTGCTTTTGAAACTTCTTCATTGCAGAGTTTATCCCATGACCAATTTTGGAAGTTAATGGCTTTCATTTTAGAAAATGATCTAGGTGGTTATTTATGCCCTATATCTCTATTTCAGTTATGCATTCAGCAGCTGGAATCCATATGGAAATGTTAGTCATTTTAACTGAGTGAAGACCTTTGCAGATAAGGGATAGGAAATACAATCTTTTTTTTTTCCTATTTGGTTCCTAATCGTATGCCGTTAAGGAGAAGTATATATGGAACAGGATATTTTTCCTAATATTATGATTTACTATATCAATTTCAACCAGCAACTTGGGTCCTAGCCTAGGAAGCAAAACAAAGAAATGCTTTATTTTAGAGTTGCGGAAAGGAATTACTGGGACTGAACAAGGCACTATCAATTTGAAGGAACTCAGCCTTGAGCAAGACATTCTTCCTCTAGGAACTGTCAACTTTTTAACTTTCCTACCTCCTTCAGAAACATTTCTGCCTGGGAAAGAGCTCATAAAAATCCCTACCACCTCCAGGAATCCCACTGATTTACTAATGGATGCTGGACTGAGATTAAAAATACCTAAGCAGAGATACACTGACCACATTATTTAGTTGGCACATAACAATAGCTCAGCTGCACATACTGCCCAAAGTAGTTTGTAGAGATCCAGAGGACCCACCTGCCTTCCCAATAAGTGTCCCAGTGTAGACACAGTGAATTCTGCTCAGCCCTGCTCTCTACGTGGAGAAGGTAACACAGCAGTGTTGACCTTGACTATTTACTTGCAAAGCTCCCAAAAGCACATGAGGTGTCCTACAAAAAAAGTGGGAAAAGTGACTTAATCTTGTCCTTGAAAGCTAATAATCCCTTAGAAAGATACAACAAGAGATAAAGTGAAAGGCAACAGAGCGCAATAGACAGGGAGAAAGTCCCAAGGTGATTTGATAAGCATGCATCTAGTGGGATGGGAAGAAATGAGGACATTCAATCAGGCTAGCATCCCTTGAGTGCAAGGGGTCAGTAGAGTCATTTAGTCTCACAGAATATTTTATTTCAATTAAATATCCAGGCTGTTCTGGTAACTTTCAAATGCAGGTGGCTTTATCAGGACAACAAGGTACCATGCTTTCCTGACCAGACTTGGGTTTGGTCAGCAGAAGATGCAGAGGATGGTAAGAAATGAAGCAGTCTTGGTTTGATATTTTTTTTATCTCAGGGATGTAAATTAATTTCAGTTTCCAGCTAAGTATAAAACATCTGTATGTTCCACTTCCATAAGAAACTGATAAAATTAATTCAGCATTAAAAGCAAGAAGAAAATGAGTCTGACAGACTCATTCTCATCTGGGTATCCTTTCCTGATTTACTCTTTGCCAAGCCGTGATTACAAAAGCAATTCCTTACACCCCTGAATAAACGCCATAGAGCTGTTCCAACAATATAACCAGGTAAGTCAACATGGGGGTACTGTATTTAATAGCTGCATGTAAAAGAGTTAGCAGCAAATGCTAGAAGTCCAAGGCAGCAATATAGCTGACAGGAAAATCAATTACAGAGCTACAATGAGGCAGTGGAAAGAGAATGATGGAGAACTTGAAAATTAAAAATATATATATATACTAGAATTTCAATTGAATAACCATCTTGCACCTGCTATGTCTACACAGAAGAGGTATGGCTTGTGCAAAACGTTCCCAGCGAGAACAGAGGAGTATAGAAATCATAACCTAACGTTACCAAAACTTTTGAGGCCAGATGCAAAGTTCATCTAAAAAACATAGCTGGTCTGCTGGTTTGCAAATATAAAGAAACCAAGATGCACATCAGCTTTATTAATCTTACAGCAAGGAATGATTTTAGACCAGTTTAGCACAAACACCTGTAAGATGTTGCCAAAAAATTGTGAATATCCTCACAAATCCTACACTTTAAAACTTGGCTTTCCTCAGAAATTCAAGTCTGACCAATCTGAATTAGCTTAGCAGTCATTTTTCAATAGCAAATGCTTTCTGAAATATATTACTTGCTTTCAGAAAGGCAGAAACTGCTGTACATAGATGGGCAAATGTTTTTGTATTAAACTCTGGTAACAAAAAATTTCTTGGACAGCTAGGTTTTTTTGTCCAGGTCAGTGTCAAGTCCATCACTTATTTCAGGTGAAGAAAAAAACTGGGGAATTTCAAAACAAAACTTTTAACTTTGCTATGTTTTACATTTCATTATGAGTTTTGTCTGAGCTATATACAGAGAGAGAGCACGCAAAGAGAAAACTGAAAACAGGGTGGGGGGGAACTGCTTTGCTGCCTGTCCAATTGCAGTATGACATTGTCACTGCCACAGTGGCTCCCACTTGGCTAAGGAAGAGAACCTCAATGGGTAAAGGAGGAAGTGAGGGCATGAGCTGGCCCCTAGCCCTGTCCTACTTGCCAGCCCTAGGAGCAAGGCAGGAGCTGCCACTTCTCACAGAAAATGGATGCGGGTTTGGACAGCACCATTGGGATGCATGACACCGTGCAGGTCTGGCTGACAACAGAGAGCAGCTAAGCTTTTGCTGGCAGCAAGTCCATGTTTTCATGTTTTTCTGTAAGTGTCATACTTGACTGTCGGCATGGTATCAGACCAGCTCCACTCAATATTCACATACGTAGGAGAACTTATTTCACCATTGCAGAATTTAGGAACAGAGGGACTTCCCATGAGACTGGAGGAGGTTTGTGTAAATACAATCTCTCCTACCATACCATAAGAGTTGAGGGCAACTAACACCACTGCTACTGACAGCTCACTGGAGCAAGACACTTTCCTTGCCAAGAATGACTTAAATGACATGCAGTGTTTTAACTACGTGTCTTTTCAAAAAGGCCATATACTTTTTCAAATAGCTACTGAATTTTTTAAATATATATACCTACCAAGATTTGATATTTGTGGTGCACTATAAAACATAAATCTTCCAGAAATGTAGATATGACAAAATTCAATTGCTGGAGCTGAGTGGGCATTGGTATTCCTTTTAAAGAGGGAGAAACAAGCCTGGAGATGAATAAATGTGAGTACTACTTTGTCATAAAGTATTTTGCTTATACAGATCATTAGGTGTTTTCACAGCCTTAGGGCATGCCAGGGTGGAAGTGTTCCCTGCTGCATGGTTTCAAATGTTTTGTCTAACTGATTTGTAAGGGGGCCTAAGTGGAGCATTTTCTGCTCACTCTCCTTAGTGTATTATTCCAGAGCTTCATAATTTTTATTTTATTTATGTTGCAGAATGAGGACTGATAGGGTAACTCTTTTCAAGGTTGATACAAATCTTGTGATATCAATGACCAGAATTTCAGATCTTGACAGTTCTAAATCTTTCCCAATTAAAAAGGGGGCTGACCAAATTTTATCATCAGAAGAGCTTCTCACCCTTTAGAGTTTCCTAAAAATATCAAATACTACCGTTTCACATGCATAGTAATGTTTGCTCAGTTGACAGTTCTGTTCCAAACACACATTCTTTCATCATGATTTCCTTTGGGCAGAAGAGGGGAAGGAAAGGAGCAGATGCCCATGCTGATCTTCAGCTTGGTCCATAAATAATTTGGTCACCTAGGATGCACATGATACAGACAAGTGAAACAACAAAGCAATGAGCCACCGACATCCAGCAAAGCTCGACTTTTTCTCTAACTTAGCTGCGAGCACCTCTAGGTATTGATTCAAGTTCACCGATTAATTTATGAGGGGAGTGATACTTCATTATTTTGATAGAATGGAGAATCTGGAGTGCAATTTCTTGTAAAAGGAGCAATTTCTATGACTCGGAGACTTCTAGAGGAAAACATCCTCGCTTTGTGTATTTGACTCTTCTGCTTAAGCCATTTCTCTTTCACTTGAGGTCCTCAGATCTACTACTGCTTGGCAAAGCCAGAGGACAAACATAAGAAATGAATACAGAGCTGCTGACAAAGTACTCATTCAGCAGATGATTTCAGTCTGGTCACCCGAGTATCTTGATTTCTGATCTAGCTGGGCAGAGAACACACCACTCCTCTCCCAGGCTCCTGCCACAGATCCATCACAGTGATTTGTGCAGGGGTGATGCAGTGAGGCGTGATGCAGAGCTTCAAGAAGATGTCTTCAGAGCTTGCCAAGGAACATGACCTTTTTTTCCTGTCTGCCAACTCAGGGTTCATGGAGGAAATAATTAAATTGGAGCCAAACATTCCTGTTGCAAAAATGAAGGATCTTGTAGGCCAAGACAACAATTGCCAGACAGGTTTGAGCTGCAGATGTTTAGCAAAGGGTAAATACTTCTGCAGTTGACAAATATCCTAATAAAAGATTGCATCATTAAAATGGAAATTTATGCCAGGCTTACAGTGTCTACTATGGAGCATGGCTGCCTAGCTAAAGTTCTCTGTGTACCCAAAGAAGTAAAAGAGGATGCCAAATCTCAGCCTGAGGAAAAGCTCAGTTTCTTTTTGGCTAGGTTTCTGAGGTGTGCAGAGTCCCTGGCAAATTCTGTCACATTGTCCATACTATTTGTTGCTTTTGCATGGGCAGTTTTGCAGTATTAAGTTTAGAGAGCTGAAATAATATTGAAAGGGAAAAAAATAAAATCTTTCTTTGCAAGGTAATTTGAACTCTAAACTGAGTTTGGACTTAATGATGTTTGCAGGCCTGTTGTGTTCATTTTCTCTGTACATTTCAGCCTTCTTTGTAAGAATACTCACAGAAAGTGAGTTTTAGGTAACAGCTCACTTTAGACTTTACAGTTGACTTTTATGCTTGGCCTTTGCAAATTTCATTATAGCAATTAGTTAAGATAGATGGTGGAAGAACGAAAGCATCCCACAGTGGAAAAACTAGGTCTAATGAAAAGGAAGGAGAGTTTTGCCAATGGCAGGATTTCAGCCCATGTCTGTTATGTGACAAGGCAGATGCAAACTTCAAAGTATTTATGACAGGCAAAAAGATTGTCACTCCAAAGAAATTGAAGCGGGTGCACCTAACTCAATTCCCAGACAGGAAAAAAAGCAGCAGTTGCTTAGTATGATGTAAGTTATCAGCTCAGGTTACAAATTTACAAAGAATTTTAGTGCATTAAATCTGTTGCATAGACATGGCCTCAGTAGTTGCTACAGTTTCTGAGATGAATAACTTATACGAATACTCTTTTTACAGTTTGTAAATTGGTAGTGGAAGAGGAAGCAGCCCTATTCTCAGGTTGCATTCAAAACTCCTGAAAAGCACAGCGAGGAGTTGCAGTGTTATGATACTGAGCTGCAGATTGATTTACAGGGTCAACCTGAAGTGTGGGTTGAGACAGGAGTGATGAGAGGGAAAGATGGCCTATTTCTTCCAATATTTAGTTGTTATTAACTTCTAACAAATTATGAAAATTAAAATAATTACTTTTTTTTTCTTCTTCTTCCCAGCTCAGCTTTAATCTTGGATTAAATTTGGAACAAGTTTTGAGATTATTTTTCCATAAATACTCAGATTTTCACTGTCAAAACCCTTTTTCCTGTACAGTGGGGTTTGTTCCAGACCTATTTCTTTATGTAATAGGTGGATTAAGTATAACTAATGCAGAACTTAAAGAAAATACTTGGCCATTTAGTCACTGGTGACTTGTTTGGATAAGAAATTAACTGGAAGGCTTACATTGCTTTTTTCCTCAGAGGAATCTATGCCTGTGTACAAAGTAGTTGTCTCTCTAAAGGCAGCAAAGCCTTGAGACAGTTTTTCTTGCTGTTAAATCATTGCACTTGATAATGCCCATCCTCATTGCCATGCTGGAAAGCGTGGTTGCCCTGGTAGCGCCCTACGCAGCACTACTTCAACCTGTGCTGTTTCGGATGAACATATACTTCTTATCTATGCCTCAAGGTTTTACAGAACAAGAATAAAGGCAAATGTGGGCTATAAACTCATAATTTTGGTATGGTTGGTCAAGTTTCTTTTCCCTCCAAAGTTGAGTTTATGTGTCAGGAGAAATGGCAGCGTGCAAAAATGACATTTTGAAGGAGCTGGCTACACAGCACCAGGTGGCTGGACCATAGGTCCTTTCAAGGTTTCACAGCCCACTGTTTTCTAGAGTAGAGAAACAAGATGGGCAACCTAGATGCTTAACACAGAAGTGCAGTGTCTCATTTTATAATCACTTTACTTTATAGGCTCTAGGGAAAAAGGGAATTATTCAGAGAGGAATTGTGTAAGTGCTGTCTTTGTCAAACATGTGCAAAATGAGAAATAAACATTTATAACAGCTGAAGGGCAAAGAAGACACTGCCAAAAGAAGTTGGAAAGAAGAAAATTAAATTTAAACCAAGTGCTACTAGTATTGCAAAAGAACAAGAAACAGAACTTTCTTCTAAAAACAGCACAGAAGTCGCAATGCAAAACCCAGGCAGGGAAGGGCAGTGCCAGCACCGACGAGGGGAGCAGCACTGGCAACGCACGTGCAGGAAGCCTGGGGCTGACCTGGGCAACTGCCACAATAGTTTGCAGGCCCAAACTGAAACACACAGTAAGGTCTGAGACGTGAACAGTAAGACTGTGAAGCAACTGCAGCACAGTATATTTACTTCTACAGCTCCCTGTCTAGCTCAAGGACATATTTTAAACACCACATTTTGAGGGTGCCTCCATTCTTCTGCAGACTCCAGAACCGCCGGCCCACATCTTGAGCTTCTGGGCTGCAGAAGGGACAACCGTCCAGTGTTTTAAGGGCAGATGAATTCCTATGTTTAATCATCAGACTGGCAAGTCTTTGCAAACTGTATTTAACTGAGTGCCCTGTTTGTGAAGGACTAAGAGAAAAGCATCTGCACTTAGGAAAGGCTGTTCTATAGCATGCTTGTAATGACGCCTTCCTGCATAGCTCACTACAGGCTTGATTGCAAAGTGGATAATAAGTAACCTCAGGAGAAAAGTTAAGGAAACAAGGAGCATGGCTGCTTAGAGCCCAGAATGTTGCTTTAGCCAATAGTTGGCCAGGATGCTGAGAAGCAGGACCCCTTCCCCTCTCTTAGAGATGGTGCAGCTCCACAGTAAATGGCATGCAGCCATCTGCTGCAAGGAGGTCCTCTCTCGGGAGGATGTATATGCACTTGCCTTGCAGCCTAGAACTTGCTCATTCCATCTGATTTTTGTCTTTCTGTACTACTTACAGGGATAAAGAACAGCCAAGATTTAGTTTGGCCCTGCTGCTGTCCTTTTTTCGTTTTGTGCTGATTACAAAATATCATATCATCTTGGTCAGCTAAAGGAACAGAGTGTTTAATTTCTCTCTTACTCTTTAATGGAGATGGGCCTGAGACATGACATTTGGATTCAGCTCCCATGTTGAACATTTTCAAAGCTGCGAGTTGTTTGGACATGGGCTTCCACCTCAGCCCTCCCTTCTCATACCTCACCTCTGTGTGCTTCCAGCCCCATTTTGGATTTTGCAGAAGGACAGAGATGTAAAACCTGTGCTTGAGACTCAATACGATAAACTAGGGTACAGCATCTCCAAACATCCATCTAAGTTTGAGAGTGGATTTCAGGTCATGTGCAAACCCTGCCTGAACATATGTTTTCTACCAGTATCTGACAACTGATGCTCTTCTAATTAAAATACTTGGGGTGGAGAGGGAAGAATTATGAATGCAGAAAATCAAGCATTTTCATTCACAAAACAGATGCAAGATTTTAAGAGACAAAGTTACTTCACTTGCACTGCAAGAGACCTCTGTCTTCTAAATTTTGAGTCTCCAGTAGACAAATGAAGGGACAAAGCAGCTGAAGAAAGGGAGAGATTGTGATGGTGTAAGCAGAGCAGGTTCAGGTCTCCACTGCTGGGATAACCATCAGTGGTGGAGTTCATGCTTACTTTGGCAGAAGCCAAGATAGAAAGACAGTCTTTGAGGCAGCCAAGAGAAAAAGCCGCAGAAAATGACGCTGCTTCCTTCTTGCTGGTAGCAGCTAAGGAAAAGGAGAGGAAAATCTGTTTTGGGACTGCCACCTCTACCAGGCTGAGGGGATGGGTGATGCTCAGATTTGATCTTCTGGTACCTGACATGCAATGAGAGAGGGCCTGGAGAAAGAGGGTGTTGCAAATACCTTTTGAAGGCTGTGAAAGAAATAAAGAATATATTTTTCCTTGCAGAGCAAGGCATAGCCAAAGAGGTGAGGAAGGCAATGGTGAAGGTGGCCAGAAAGACCCAGTGAAAGAGAGAATATAATGAAGAACATGCACCAAAAACCAAGAAAGTAGAAAGGAGGAGGTGAAAGGAAATGCCTCTTATGCAAGAGAGAGGAAGATCTAAGGAATGGACCAAAGGGAAAATTGCAAGGAAAAGGACCAACATTGCCAAAAATGGCAGAGAGTACACTACATGTTTCAGAAAAGTGATCCCAGGAGATCTGCTCCATGGACTTGTCCCAGAGAGGAGCTCCTGCTCTTGCCCAGTGTCTCAGAGCTCTAAGATGAAGATAAGAAGCAGATTGTCTTAAGTTGCAGTAGATGGCTGATGCAAACTGTAAACATGTTAATGTTAATAAAATACACTACTTTTGAACCTTGTTATATGATAAACTCTAGATGTAAATTAAGTGATCCTTCAGGAGAATATCAGGACAGGAAGGGGTAACAGGCTGGCCTTAGGAAACACTCTCCCTTCACAGGTCTAATTGTGGGAACAGCTCTTTAAACTCTGCATCCAACTGTAAACTAAGCTATCCAAGTTTTGCCCCCTCACTTATGTATGCCATATAATCAGGAAATACAAATTATACAATCTGCCTCTGGCTCCTGTAGCTAAGCAAAACACTGCACTGGCTTACTGCAACAAACTAAAGAATTCCTTAGTAACCTGGAATGCAAATTAAGATGGTTTCCCCTTTCTGATGATAGATGTTTTGCATGAAGAAAAAAATCCTAACGTTTGACCACACGATTATGTGTGAATTCCTCGCTGAGCTGCACTTAGTGTGTTTTAAGATGGTTCTGGTACCCCGTTTAGACACTTAAAATCAAAACATAACCTTAATTTTTTCCTTTTTTTTTTTCTTCCCCTGAAGTGAGTGGATATATTACTATCTAGAGGCATGTAAATCTGTAGAAATTTATGACTGTGTTCTAATTCAGTTTATTTGTTGATTTATCCATTTCACCTCTTTAAAGAAAATAGAGCTAAAAGCGCTTCAAAAACTGCTTATGCTGGAGGACCACAGCTGCAGACTCATGTTATACAGGCAGCACTCAGCTCCCTGGACTCCACAGAACTCACCATCTTGTTTTAAAGCTGATAAGTCAGTCCTGCCTAATCCCAATGCATGGCACACTAGCTTATTTTGTCTGCACAAATGAAACGGATGTCTTTTAATTCACCTTATACGCTCCATAGCTTTATTTGGGGCATGGGGGGAAGGAGAGGAGACGGGTGAGATGAATGATTTCCAGGCACCCTGGCACCTTGCAAACTTCTCCCTTCTGTGGTAGAGGAAGCTGACGAGCCTTCATTGCCAGCTCTCAACAGCATCACTTATGGGGATCAGGCAACAGGGTGTGATCTTGGCTGCCTCTTTCCTTCCTTCCTTCTCCTCTGCAGGGACCCAGAACTTGATGTAAATCCATTGACATCAATAGGAGTCTGACCAAAGGGGCCTGGATTAGACTCCCAGTGTATTGCCTCAAAGAACTACTTACAGCAAATCAACATGACTTCAAGGAAGTGCCCTGACCTCAAAATTAAACATAATTTAATTTTAAATATCAGGTGGGGCAATCTTCTATTTAGGTCCTGATCCAGGAAATCATTGAGTACTTACTGAACTTTAAGCATCTCGTTAAATTCTGTGCTGTCCAGCATGAGATGAGAATAAGAGCATTACACAAGTTCACAAGTCTTTGGTTTAAGTACATAATTAAAGGTAAGCATGTGGCTAAGTGTTTTGCTGAATAGGGATGAAATTACTTGCATGCTTAGATTCTGTGTGGAATCATTGAGACAGGGGCTGCTTTGTACTTGCTGAGAGTAGGGAGCCTCTACTACGCTGCCACAGACTGAACAGCAAAGAAGTGAGCAAGGCATCGAGGAAGTTTGAGAAGCTGCCATTTCTGAAGGAAATCGGTAAGTTCTCAAGACTTGTTGCAGAAATATTGACAGGAATAGGGAAACCTGTGTGCCCCGTTAGCAAGTGATTTCTGCAGCCTTTTCTCCATCTGGGTTTTCTTCCATCTCCATTACCTTTCTAGAGGTGTCTTGCACAGATGCGAAGAAAATCAAGGCCAAATGCAGAATAGCATAAAGAAAAGTGCACGTGAAAACAAAACAAGATGGAAAAATCATCTGAAGTCTTTTCTAAGATCTTGTAGGCTGTTTGATGTTTCATTCCTGCTCTAAGGCAAGCAGAAAGGAAGAGACCTAGCATCCCTTCTTTTGGGCATACGGGTGCACCCCAAATTTGAAGCTGTTCCTCGAGTTCCGTTGCTCGGAAAGCGAAGTGCGTGGCGCCTGGTGGACGCTATACGCCATCTAAAAACGAAAAGAGAGAGGGTGCTTTACGGGACGGGGCGGCAGAGGAGGTACATCGCTGGGGCGCTGGTGCCACCTGCTGACCAACTGCCCCTCCCGCTCACCCACCGGCGGATGGGCTACTGGGGCCGGGGGGGAGGGGGGCCAGCACATGAAATGAAAATTGCAGAGCCCTCCCAAGAGCTCCGGCTTTCTCTTTGCTTAAAATCTCAAGGAGAAAAAAAAACCCTTCCCTTCTTTTGCCTTTCTGCTTTGAAATATTCAGCTTGATCACCAAGTATTTTAAAGCAAAGTATGCTCAAATCCAGGCTTACCAAGATATTACTGCCATTAATATTCCTGGGCTAGATGCCACAATTTTGTTTAATTGCACCTTTATCAACAAACCTGCACTTGTACAGGTATGGGAGAGCTACCCAGACCTCCCATTCACAGTACCTACGCAGAAGATGAGAAAGGTGTCCGGCACAAACTACATCCTCTTAGGTTTCTTCATCAAGCTTCACACCCACCACCGAGATTATCAGGTGCACTCCTTTGAGTCACACTGGTGACACCTATGACAAGGCCCTACCAGACATTGCATTGCCACATGTTGCACAGGCAGAAATCAGTCACCTTTTCGTGCCAGAGTAATAACGTGACATTGCAGTAGAAGGAGGAACGCAGATTAATGCAGAAACAAATTAGCATGAAAATACTAACAGTGGTGAACAGTTTGGACAGTGTGTGATGCCCAGAGTGAGACCTCAGCTTGTGGAAATCACTGTAGCAACATGGACTTTAGCTCTGGTGACCCACACCAGAGCTATGCCATTCCTATATTTGTGGTGCAGGAGGCCAAGCAGTAGCATGTAGCCATGGGTCTATGGATGGAGTTAGGGAAGGAACCTCCCAAAGAACCTCCTACTTCAGGACCCGCTTTCTGTGAGTGGGGCCTTCCCTCAGTCAGGCTAGAACAGGGAGAACCTTACTGAACAGCTCCCTGGTGATGGTCACATCACCCTTGCACATTCCCTGACAGAGCAACCCAGTGGTCCCTCTGTGGTTTTTAAGATCTGAGGAAAACATGGTAATGTGTTACTTTTACCCCTGAAAAACACTAGCTAGTTGATACTTTGGCTCCTGGCATGGAAAAATTCACAGTTACCTTTTACAAGCTCAAATGGCTGATATTTAGGGGCATGTTATGTACCTTGCCCCCACCCCACCTCACATCCCCCTTAGTCCCCTTCCATCCAAGAGGAACAGAGCCAAATCTGCCAGGTTCACCACAATCCGAGACAGCAGCTCCCAGGGTCCTCACCCCAAACACGGAGAAGGAAAAAAGAGAGTGGGAGAACAGCACGCCAGTGGGTATTACGCTGTGTCAATGAGCACTAGAGATTCAGACAGGCTTTTTGAAAAAATGCACATTCAAAACATTTAATGCAGCGCATCATGCATATACCAACAGGACAGGACTACACACACAGAATGACCATTCCCGGTCTGACACCCAGCTTAGTGTCCAAAGACACTTCCCTTCAAACACTGTGCACTCAGATTTACTAGGCAGCTTTATGGACTGATACTTCCTCACATTTTACTATTTTGATTAATTCAGCTGGCACCTCTGATCTTGCTTCCACTACTAACATTTTCTCTTGAATGGGATGACTCTGTAGTCTCACCATTCATGTGTTTGAGTCAGATTTTACATCAAAGATGTCCTGGGTTTTATACTGTCAGAAGCAATTTTGTCCCAGAAGAATGAAGATTGTGATTATCCCAGGAGGAAAGCTGTCAACTCAGCTCTGTGTAGAAAAACTGCTGTCTACAAAAGCTTATATTGGACACCCTTTGGCAGACTGCCCTCTTAAAAAAAAAAAAAAAAAGGTCCACTGTTACCTACATGAAAGACTTTTTCTAAAAGCATTTGTATGTTTGCTGACTTGGTTCGTACAGCAAATTCAAATGAGAAGAAAGAGACTAAGTATGTCTTTTTCTAATAAGCACTTATTTTTTTTCAGAGCAATGTATAGAAAAGAGACAAAGAGAAGTGCAATGAAGACATGTTTTGTGTGAAGGGACTGACAAATTTTGAGCTTTGATGATGCTCTCTCTCAGTTAGATCCAAGACACTGCTGGAATACGCGTTTTCAGGTAACAATCAAGAATCAGTTCAGACTCTCCATAAGCCTCCAAGTTTGCTCCAAAAGCAGGGGCTCTCCAAACCTTTTCTCATTTTGGCAGGTTTTGTCTAAGACACACCACCACAGTCTGCCCTTGTAGACATTGGCATTTCAGAGGTGGGACACTACAGCACTAGCTCCCAGGAAGGCAGCTACATCAGGGTTCCTACGAAGCTGGATCGTACAATAAACTCTCTCACCCTGACGTAGGCTGACTGCAGGTTGGTTAAAAAACATCACACCATATTTTATAAGACCTATCTTGCTACAATCCCAGCAGCATTTCTGTTCTGCTGCAGGATGGGAAGAACATCTCACGGTGCTTTTCACATAGTTAGGAATATGGGACACTTCTGCACATTATAAATGAACTTTGTTTCCAGCTGATTCAGTGTCATCATCCAGACGCCTGAATGCCAAGACATTTCAGCTGGTTACAGGTTCATTTCCTTTTTTTTTTTTTTTTTGACTTGTTTTCTAGAAGTACCCCAAAAGAAAAGACTGCCAATACGTTGCCCATATTGACACGAGGTCTATGAAGTGAACCAGGAACAAGAAACTCCATGTCCCCAAGGTAAGACTGAAGGACCAAGATTTTGGTTGTGATTTGATGAAGGACTTGAACAAGACTTTAGTATCCACAGATTTCAAGAGAAGACTCGTACAAGCTTATGTGAAATATGTGTTTAAGTGACTTACTGATTCCAGGCTAAATTTTGGAAAGAGCAGTAATGGATAAGGAAGTAAAAAAAAAAAATTGTGAAAGACCTAAAAAAGAAGACATCTGAATGCCAAAGTCAGAAGGTAAAACAGGTAAGGCAATAGGAAAATAGTTATTTTGAAAATTCTACAACATGAAAACAATGAGCTGTCTTACTGTTCAGAAATACAGGTTTCTCCCTTTAAATGCATGCCTTCCAGGCTTAATCTAATATGGTGGAATTTCATATAACTTTAAAAAAAATCAGCTTAAAAAAATGACAGAACTGGGTACATTTCTATTACTGGAAATGGAATTTTAAGCACCAAGTTTATGTTGTCAGTTTAACTCAGTGGTGATGTGAGCTTGCAAGGGGTGAAGTGGATCACTAATTGCCATAAAGCATGACAATAAACTGATAAGCGCAGGAGCTAAAAGTCTTTAGACAGGAGATGTTTCAGTAAAGTGGGGACTGTTTGAACAGGTACTTTTTCTCTGCAAATTAGCTTCTCCCACAGTTCAGCCGTGACTGCCTGACTTTTGTTCTCTGATCCTAAAAAGGAGCACACTGGGGGTTGTTTGGGCCAAATCAGAGAGACAGGTATATACCTGTACACCTCTCTGCCAATGCCAGCTCCACCCTGCAAATCTTGCAGCTCTGTTTATGCTACATTTTTCCATGGCTCCAGACAGCCACAGTTTTAATTGGACTGGCTGATTGTTTTTTTTAACCCTTTTTATTTATTTTATTTCATTTCGTGATGCTTATCTTGGCACTGGAGAACTTCTGTAATTCAAATTACAATATCAAAATATGCATCAGCTAATACAACAAATGGCCATTCACCTAAAATTAGGCAACCTACCATAAACAATAAACCAAATTAAACCCACGCTCTTCTTCTCTTCCTTTTGGCCTGAGTTGCTCCCCAAACATCTTAGGAAGAGACTTCTCATATGGAGAAGGTTAACAGATGCAGGAAGGTAAGAGGGGGAAGTACCAACCCTGCACCAGGCTTTCAGACTTGCAATGCATTTTCCACCTCACAAAGAGTGTGTGTAGCAAAAAACAAAACAAAACAAAACAAAACAAAACAAAAACAAAAAACAAAAACAAAAATAAAAAATTGGCCAGCTCTAAAAAGGAAATCCTTAAAGTGGCACGGGACTCATTGAATATGAGCTTTTCCTTCTGAAGAGTTGGCATCACTGGCAGGAAGAAAATAAAAGGAAGGGAAAAAGGGAGAAAGGGACTCAGCTCATTTTGGGTGCTTTGTTCTTTAGGTGTTTATGACTTGCTTCCTGGAGCTTCCTCCATACCCCTCAGTCCTCAGTTATTAGAAACAACAGCAGCAAATGAGTACAGCAAGAGTTTCAGGAGCACTTGAAAAAACTACCTCCCTCCCCTCTGACCAATTATAACAGCCGTAATTTCAGCAACTGCACAGAAAGTGCGATTTTCTCTTTTTCTTACTTTGCCGCCACTTTCCTGTATCTCTTGACATGAAATGTCCTAAAGCCAAACCTTGATCCTGCTGGTATCTTATGCTGGCAAGGTGGCTATGGTAGGTGTCTCAGTGGCTATATTCACATACAGAAATCAGAGGCTCCAAGGTAAGCCTTTGCAGCCTCGGTCTCTCAGGAGAGAAGCTGGATCTTAAACTTGTTCTGAAAAGCACCCTCAGGAATTGGTCTGATCTATCCAAGGGGTCCAACAAGGTAATACTCGAACCCAGGAATGTCAGCAGCACCCAGCAGTCACAGCAGGCAGGGGTGACTCAATACATGCTGCTACAGTGTATTTTGTGTTTTTCCTTCCAGGTCTGGGCAAAGGTTTCCTTGTCATTCTTATTTCCTCAAAAGGTTATTTATGAATTAGTGAGCTAGTTTTACGGCACATAGCATCTCATAAATTCCGCCCAGATCCCACTGGACCACTCCATAAAATACTTGCATATGCTACCGACTGTCAAAATAAGAAACAATTTCCAAATAGCCTGGCTGCTGGCTATCACTACAATAACCCAAAATGAGTTTTGTGGAGGTTCTCATGGCTTTGGCTGTTACCTTGGCACAATAAAAGGTACCAAGTATTGTGTTTTCCACTGAGGTTACAATTCTCTCTGTATGGTTTACAATCTAAAGAAAAAGTGCAAAATAATGTGCCAGACAAAACTTTAAAAGCATTTTTGTTTAAGGTAATTATGATCTCTATTTATGTCTATTAAATTACAAAGATTAATATTAAAAGAACACACAAAAACTGCCAGAAGGCAACACCTGAACTGTGTATGTTTAGCACCCATGCTGTTTCTAAAGTAACTGCTCACTCATCCCCTTAAAGCTGCCTAGATAATTGCAACTTTTCTGTCTCAAGTTCATTTGAAATGGAAGAAAGCAGGGATTTCCTATTCTCTAGCCTGGGAACACTTGGTGGACTTTGATCCATTGTTTATGTACTATATCTTTGACAATGCCTTACAGTAGAGTGAGATTTTGTTCACCTAAGCATGGTGGGATGTTTGCTGTAGCCACAGCTGTGCCAGCTTTTCCAGTTGAATCTTGCACACATACAATTGACATAATTTTCCTGAGTCACAAATAATCATAGAAAAATAATTAAAAAAATATTTTAACACTTATATTACTTGGACATGTGCTCCTAGTGACAGCAGTAGTGCTGACATTTACCCTTATAGTTTTCTTTTCAAATTTCTTCAAACATTTGTGGTTAGTTTCCTCAGAGTTTCAGCTCAAACAACACTCAAGTGGGTACCCCAAATAAATCCTGTACACACTGCCCAAATCTTTTTGTAGGCCAAAGAAAAAAGAAATCTTATCCTCAAATTGCAAGGAAATACTAGAAAATTAATTATATGAGAACAGCTAAATCAATTTAGATCTTTGTTGGCTTACAACTGAATTAAGACAAAGCTTGAAAAGAACAAATGAGTCATTCAGATATTATGGATTTCCAAATTGAGCTTTTTCTATAAAACACCTCTTCTGAAAAAGTTTGTATTAGACAACATTAAACCTATCTATAGCAGATCTACATGACAAACATCTTGCAATTTTTTTTTCCCCTATTAATCCCTATTTTTTTAGCAGCTGAAAGTAAAAAAGGACCTGTACAATTACCTTCATTTAAGCAGGGTCAGCAGTGTGGGACAAACTTGTTGTGTTTGTGTGATGGAGAAGATGGTGGCAGCATGCTGGCCATGCAGCAGTGGGTACTCGGATATCACTGCAGGTCTGGGAGGTGGTGGGTCACAACCAGGGCTGCTGCTGGTTGGCAGTCCTCTGTTGGGCTTCAGGCATGAGCAGAGTCATGATGTGAGGTTCTACCATGCTGTCCCAGGACAGCTGTCCCAGAGGGGGAATGACATGAGTGGAACTGAGTTTTGAATATTGCTCACTGTG
The DNA here is from genome assembly GCA_013398155.1 of Pedionomus torquatus. Classification (NCBI taxonomy): domain Eukaryota; kingdom Metazoa; phylum Chordata; class Aves; order Charadriiformes; family Pedionomidae; genus Pedionomus; species Pedionomus torquatus. The sequence goes on along the minus strand of VZRU01005735.1, from coordinate 40,165 downwards.
ATTGACCTGTAAGAGATGCTAGAGATTCTCCCCATTTCTACAATTTATTGCTGATTCACTTCTACTGCTGAACATACTAAGCCCTTGGGCATGTTGGTTGCCGTTTTGTTTTGTAAGACAGACTGTGAAGATCTCCATCCTAACATGCTCCAAGCCTCTCAGTGCTGATCCCAGTGAAAACTGATCACCTTGGCTGCTTTACAGATGCTGCCAGTGATGTGTAAGCTTTTGAGGAGTAATACTGATTTTAGAGTGTTATTAACAACTGCTTCAAGCCAAAGTTGGAAGAAAAAAAAACACCAACCATGAACAAAAAGAGGGAAAATTGGCATCCTCTGTCCCTCTGCTTGAGCTGGAAACCTCAGTTATGGGAACAGGATGGATAACAAATAGCTCTGTCCAAGTCTCCTGTGGACTAGATGTGATTGATTAAAAAGATAGCGCATCACTCAGCGTGTTTCTTCGGTTCGTCATTTATGAAAAGCTACGTATTCAGCTGTGTTGGTATAGTGTTTTATTAAATGCCAGAACCTTATATTCTGCTTGCAACTATTGATTTAATCTGCCAGTCTTCACTTGTGTAGAGCTACTCACACTTCACATCCCAGGTACAGAAAGAATAGCTAGATACTTCACACCTTTCTGTAGGCGATAACATAGCCTGTCTGGTATTTGCTATGGAACTCTAGCCTGGGTTTTTGGCTTCAATATTTACTCTCTGGCACCGAACACTGTTTCATCAATGCTTTTACAGGCTGCAGGAACAAGGCACAACATAAGTGTGCACTGCCATGCTCTGGCCCAGGCTTTGAAACCTCTGCCCAAATGTTGTGAATGGTTAGATATGGAACTTCTGCATTCATTTTAAAAGAAATGAACTAAACGAACACTTCTGAAAAAAAAAAAAAAAAAAAAACAAAAAAACCAAAACCCAGTTCACAGCATGAGCTATGTCTGTAAGGGAATATCGTGTTTAATTTCCCAAGCAGGATCTTTTCCTTGGACTTGTCTTTGAACTGCTATTGTGGCCAATGTAGCACAGCAACAGTATGTGATGCAAGGATGAAATGAAGGAGGAGTAGGAGGGCTGGGATTAGGTTGGCCAGAGGGTTAATGAGGGTGCTAAACTGAGGTTTCCCCCTTGCAACACAAGCTCTATAGTATTCATTATTTAAACAATGTAGATGGTATTAGACACCTTTAACAGAGTCTGAAAGAAGACCTAGCCTCACAGAATTCTCAAACGGGGAAATGCAGATTAGTCTCTGTTTAAAGGTTCTCGAGAGGCACTCTGCCCTGCAGCTGGGAGCTTGGACAAACTCCAGGGTGTTCTCAAACTTATCTGAGAAGGCCAGCCCTCACATACAGCCTGTGTAAGAAGAGTAAAATGGAAAGAAGAGTTTAGATCTTGCCAGGAAGAAATTACATATTACCTGACAACCAGGCCCATCTCCTGTCCTTTCACTTACTGCCTTGGGGAATGGCTTTAGCTATTGACATTCATTAAGCAGAGCACAAAACCAGGCGTCCTACAGCTACCACCACTTTTTGCTACAAAAAGCCTACAGATAATGTTAAAGGTCAGACAGGGTCCCTCTCATACAAGAGGGCACAGTCAAATATGGATTGATCCTTGATCTGACGCAGATACCTGGACAGTTTTGCCCAGGGATTCTGCAAGAGATGGTGGCAAGGCTCATGCTTAGAGGGACCAAGGTGTGGAGAAATGTAATGTGGCCTGGGCAGTCTTGGGGCATTCCAAGGGCTTTTCATGGAGAAATGAGCAGAGCTCCTCTTGAAGGGTCTTCCCTCAGGAACAATGTGACAGAACAATGCTGACATGGCCAGTGACATCCTGAATGCCCTCACAAAACTCATGAGGAAAATAAATTACTTGTTTATTTTCAAGTTTGTGTAAGAACTAAGACTCCTGTATTGTTTCTGTTACGAGCAGCTATCTTTCCATGACATTTCAATCAATGCTGTGCCAGCAGTGACTAATTCTACATGCCAGAGACACAAACTGCTCCTTCCTAATACCTTCCCCTTTCCTATGGTTTCTACCTGCAGGAGGAAAAAGAAAGCATCTTCGATTTCTTATTTCAAGGCTGTCATCAGTTAGCAGTTTTTCTTCCTACCAGATGACTAGGCAAGGCAGAAATTATAGAGCTCCTATGGAAGATTATACGTTTAGCCTTTTAGAGTGGCGAGGTATGTAACCTTTCTTTCAGGCATCCTTCTGTCACCTTCCCGCCCTCTCCCTGAGGCTCATTCCAGCTTGTTCACAAATCAGAGGTAACTGACAGCAGCAAATCAGATCACATAAATCACTCGCTAGTGGGTGAAGTCCTGCAGCGGCAGAGGTGAGGGTGCACTACTGCTGTGTGAACCAGAGGTCACAGAGATGCTCCTCACTGCTCCTGAGAACCCTGCTGGCACAAGCATCCCCCCCATTCCCCTTGTTCATGAATGGGACCACATCCAAAGCCTCCACCTTGCCATGAGGGGAATCTGTGATTTCAGACATAAGATTGAAAAATGTCTAGCAGATTTGATATTTTTCCCCTTTACTGGTATACTTGATATTTCATATCTTCCTTGGCCTCTACTAGTGGATTTCTGGGGCATGTTATCTTATGGTGTGTGAAGTATTTTTCCAGACAACAGGTTTGCCATCATACTTACTACATTTGTTTGTACATTTACAATTTTTTTTTCAGTTTAGGAGTATCATACCTGTTGAACAGCTATGCCCACAGAAGTTCCCAACATGGGAACAGGCTGCCCAGGGAATTTGAGGATGCCTCATCCGTGGAAGTGTTCAATGCTAGGCTGGATGGGGCCTTAATCAACCTGGTCTAACAGAAGGTGTCCCTGCCCATTGCAGGGGGGCTGGAACTAGATGATCTTTAAGGTCCCTTCCAGTCTAAACCACTCTGTAAAGTATAGCTGAGTAATCAAAGTTGGGAGCTTAATAGCATCCTTAAGAAATAAGTCTTGGCTTGATCCTCCCTGATGCTCATCTTTTCAAAATAAGACCACTTTTATTAGTGTGCTTCAGAACAGATTTTGACACCAAAATCTGCCTATGTTTGTTTATAACTCCAAATTAGGGAGGGAATTGCACCATTCTACATTTCCATGACAGTATTGTTACACAGTGGCTACAATACAGCATATAGGTAGTTTAATAATATCTGCCATAATATAGGCAGTTTTAATATCTACCATGCTGACACAAATGAGCATAAACCCATGGAGACATGAAAACCACTGTACTAAAACAATAAATTATAAATAAAGTAGTAAGCAAAAGAAACCTCAAAAGTAATGACTGACTGCTTACTGGCTGAAGCCCATCAGTGAAATGATCTGCTTTAATGGGTCACTAAATTATCAAAAATGACGAAGGGAGAAGTCAAAGTTGAATATCTTAACACCATTTTTAACATCAAAGAGCTTTCATTTTGTCAGAAAGAACCCCCAGCACCTGCAGACTGACATCAAAACAAATAAGTAGTTGCCACTATACTGTCATTAAGAGAGTTTTAGCTGTTTATACCATATCAAAACTTGACCGACCAGTTTTTGTTGGGGAAACTGCTTTCTCCACCCTAAGTACCTACCTAAGTCCTTCCCTTAAATAAACAGTATCTTCTGTGTAGAATGTCCCAAAAGGTATGTGGGTAGAGGTGTTGAAGTGTAAATACGGCTGTGAATTTTCTGAGATGCTCATATCTTCAAATTGTGCTGAAAGTTTTCAGCATGAAGAAAAAACACCCTGAAAAAGCCTAACCTTCCTTTTGTGAAGGTTTAGGTGCTTGAAGCCTTTTTTTCAAGTTGAAATTAACACAAAATCCTCCTGAATGCTACTACAATGCTGATACTATTAGTCCTGGAACCATGAAAACAAAAAGCAACTAAAAAAACCCCAAGAAACTAAAAAAAAACCCCAAGAACTCCCTGTGTGCTCCCAAAATGTAACAAGCTTAAATTAATTTGTGTTATCTCTTATTCTCATCTGTGCAACTTTTTTTTTTTTAAGAGGTTATATCCCATTTCCAAAAGATACTTAACCACTGGCTTTCTGAAAACTGCTCTGGTGGATTCCACACTGTCAAATAAGTCACATAACATGATGAAAACAGTTTTATGAACTTAGCTTTTACAAATACAATATACCAACTTGCATTATATGGAACCAAAAAGTATTATTTCACCTGGAGGTATTTCACAAAATCCTGCACCATTAATTTCTGTCATTCATGAACACAGCACTTTAAATTCCCCTTCAAGAATTCTCCATCTTACTAACTAACAGAGCTGGGTACACAGGCTTTAAATAACTTCATGTGGATTAAACAAAGCCACAGCAAGATTAGATAAAAGCCATTTTAATTTTGATGGTCATCCTGCATTGACCAGATGAATGTTGGAACACAGTACCCCTCAAAATGAGGAATTCACCCACAGTGAGGTTAATTTTGTTTCTAATGCTATGGTCAAGTGAATACTTTATTTATTTTTTTTTTTCGTTATTTCTCTTTCTGGTTTAGGTCAAGATCAGGTATTGAATTACTACAATGCTAAGAGAAAACCTTTTAGATCTAGAGTAGCTAAAGTAAGGAAGCATTTGAAATCTATTGCATATCTCAAAATGAGGGATATTTGCTGTATTAAAAATCATATGAGAAGCCACACCAGCAATAACATGCTACAATTTGCATTTCTTTTATTTGTTCCTAACAAATATAAATTTAGGAAGAGCTGTATAAGGCATATATCTGAATACCAGAAGCCACAATGGAAGGCTCCGTTTTGCTGAAGAAAGGCAAAAGGATGAAACTTTTAGAACCCGGTGAAAGGAAAGCTCTAGGAAGATCAGTAGAGACCTATAGTTTTTAGTTCCTGCATTTCACCAGTTCCTTCCTTATCCCTTTCTATTCTCACACCTAAGCAGAAGAGATGGTATCCTATATCCTGAAACAACTTTTGTAATGCATAAGGAATTATAAGTTCACACTTAAAACTATGCTCTGATGCAAGAAAAGACATCATTCAGTTCTACACTCTCCTGCTTTCATGCAACCAACAGAAAAATCCCAATCAGAGTTTAGCAACTCCAGTCTGGAGGTGTGGCAGCTAAGTCTGAGGAGCACGAGTTATCTTTTAAGGATGTAATCACATGAAGCATGGCCACTAGGCAAGAGGACTAGTATTCTTCATTATCTATAATTGATTACCATAATGTCTGGGAGTCTGGTACCTTCCCAGTCTGACTGTGTTCTAAACAGGGTGAAAAATCCACCCCTTCTATTAAATCTTCAAATCTTATATTTCCAACTGTAATTGCTATAGCCTAATTACTAATCCTAGTTTCCATCACATACCTTATTATGGATTCTTTTCCTTAATCAGACATTTCACTGGCTAAACTCTTGCATTGCAGGTCTTGGACAAACTTGAAAGATCCTACCTGCTCCTATCTCTTTAGATAATTCTCGATTACCTTAGTATCTAAATCTGACTTCCATGATAAATGAACCTGTTCAAAGAAGCGAAATCTAGGGAGATTTTAGTCTTATAGAGTTAAGAAACTCAATTTTGAATCAGAGCATAACATTAGGTGAAGACTCCTTTCTAGCCTTTTGTACAGGAAGCTATTGGTACCACCAAACTACCAGAACAATACAAGGTATTTCATGTATACCAGAAAACTCTTTGAAGTGTCATTTTGTTTGTTGGCATCTACAGCACTGCACAATGTTCTGCTGGACATTTATATCAAGGTTAAAGCCAAGCAAGAGGAGAGGAAGGAAAGATCTTGCTACGAGCGAGCTGCAGAAGACACCCCTTCACCTAAACAGGGTGGTAAGCAATCTGCCTCCTCTGCTGCAGGTCAGCTTGACTTTCCATCATATTTTCTACCTCAGAGGAATTTTGACAGGTTTATGTGGGACACTAGGTCTGTAATTAGATGCTGCACAATCAGCTGCCTCCCACTGGCAACCAGTCTGCCTTAAATCTGCCATCAGGCTTGATCAAGAAAATGCCTTCAGGGAGGCCAGTGCCTCCACAAGCCACTTACCTGTCATCTGTGGAACTTACCTTAGCACATACAGCCACATCTGTAAGGGACCTGCCCCAAAATTTGTGGAATGGCCACAAATGGAGGTGAGCATGCCTCCCATAGTGCTGCCGCAGTATGGAACCAGGGAAAAGCTTTTTCTCCAGTAACAAAGGATGAACAGGGCCACAACCTGCCACCTCTAAAGCCATGAGCAGGACCCCTCCAGCACTGCATGGGGGTACATCTCTATAAGTGTACTACAGGATGTTTTCAATGGTTTCAAAAAGGGTTTTAGACTAAAAGTGTGTTAATAGTTGAATGGAACATTCTTAAACTGCATGTGCTACTGTGCTTACCAGCAGACAGCTGTTGGTTTTCATCTGAAGGGGAAAAAAAAAAGTATTCAAAACAGCTGAAACTACACAATGTGAAAGACAGACATAACAATAAAATACAGTAAAGCTTAGGGAACATGTGACAGGACAGACTGTACTGAAGAAATGAATTGAAAGATTTTTCCATAGAAAGCCATTAAAATATTTAGAATTTTTTGTTATTTCTCAAGTGTCACCAACCAAAAAAAGATGCATTGCATATTGGAAAAGTATTGCTAAATACTCAAACACATGCACAAACCACATGAGTGCCGTAAAACTTCAATGGTGGCTAATTAAAACATTGATGTTTTTGATAATGTATTTCTTGGAACTGGTTTTAATGCACTCAGATATACATAGATATGTACTTCTCAAAAGTGCAAAAAGAGAAAATGTTTGCTCCATGACCAGACTGTGCATGCCACTGAGACAGTAGCCAGCTAGGAGAAAACATGTTCATAGTGACAGGAAGGAGATGCAGTAGATTCCAGTTCAAGGTGGGGCATCATAGCTGTCTTGGGTTCCCTGGGCAGGCATCAGTGCTTTTGGGAAGGGAGAAGAGATCTTAAACCCAAACTTCCCTCACCAGAGTAAAAACTGAAGTTTGGATCTAGTTGTTCATGGCCTAGAGATGCAGATGTGGTATGCATCTCCCATGATACACATGTAGCACTAAGACTGGGTCTCCACCATGGGGACAGAGGATTGTTCCTTTTGATGACACCATGACACCAGAGGAGGCATTAACAAGTCCTCATAGGGAGCATGACAGAGCACAGAGGTGGAATGAAGGTAAGCGTTGTTTTGTTGCACTACCTTATATTCCTTTCTTCTTAAGTTGCCTGTATCTGTTGCCAGTGATGGAAACCTCTGGAAATTTAGTATTTCTATGCTTCTTCAGAATTATTTCACAGGAAGCATTTCTTCTGCGGCTACACAAACTTTCTTAATCGTAATGGATACCTTCTTAATCATAGCAAATGCCAACCAGTTGGTAGTGCTTTGCAGCCATGGTTTGGGCTTGAACATGTAAGTACTCTTCATGTTATGGTATTCAGCTCTCCAGCTCAATTTAACTGTGGTAACTCGTGCAATATTAGCTTGCTACATTACTGAATCTGCTTTACATAACCTAAAACCTTTGGAGGTGCAGATTGACCATAAAAGTCTTACTAAAATATATATGGTTGGGTTTTTTTTTAGAGAGGAAAGGTAGCTTTTTAAGAAACAAGCATCCTAACTCTTTGGAGAAAAACTAGCCATGCAAATGCTTTGGATATATCAATATCCAATACATAAACAGAGGAATTAACGCAGCGGCATAACTTGAAGGTGATCATAGGCAGCCATTGAGATTGGGAGATGCCATGTCTAAGTTTATAATTTTCACTTCTTTGCTCAAATATCTTTTGAGCTAAAAAAGTGTAAACAAAGTCCCTAGTTTCAGTCTGATCTTCCATTAGAAAGTGATCTATGAAGGCTTCTTTGTGATATTCAGAAGGGTCAATTTAGACAGCTTCCATTCTCACCCAGCAATAAATCAAGTGGAGGATTGGATTACCAAAATCAGCCAAGTAGTTTTGCCAAAGTGTGGGAACCAACACAAATAATTGCTAATTAGCATTTTTGTGTGGCTTTTGGAACCCATGACCTCAATTTAGCCAAACCTCAAGCCATATGAAAGTGAACTCAGAGACCATAAAAATATGGGTACAGGCAAGTCAGAGAGGGAAATTCAAGAGCAGAGGGAAATGACAAAAATACTTGTACGATTTGTCTGTTGTCTTGTCACCATGATTAACAGCTTCGGTAACTAGACAGAGCTGGCTGAAGTTTGTCATCATCCAACACAAAATTCCTGGTATCAATTAAGTACAGAATCTAAAAGCTTTTACATTTTGAACTAAGCACCCATGCAACTCAGATTTTTGAAGTTAGTGATTTTCAATGATGTGTTTCAAAATAACAGACTTTCAAAAAAAAAAATTATGTGAAAAACAAGTGTTTCGCTGCAAAGGGATCTAATGAAATTTTTTGTTCAGCTGCATTAGGAGAATAAATCTTATGAAGAGTGATTGACAGAGCTTGGACTGCTTAGCTTGAGGAAGAGGAGGCTGAAGGGATACCTTATCACTCTATACTACCTACCTGAAAGGACATTGTAGAGAGGTTGGTGCTGGTCTCTTCTCACAGTTAATTAGCGACAGAACAAGAGAGAATGGCTTTAAGCCGCAACAGGGTAGGTTTAGACCAGACATCAGGAAAAAATTATTTACAGAAAGAGTGGTCAGGCACTGGAATAGGCTGCCCAGGGAGGTGGTTGAGTCACCATCCCTGGACGCGTTTAAGAATCATTTAGACATGATGCTTGAAGATATGGTGTAGGGGAGAACTTAGTAGAGTGGCATTGACGATTGGACTCAATTCCAAGGGTCTTTTCCAACCTGAATGATTCTATGATTTCACTGCAGCATAACGAGAGGAATAAAACACACAGGAGCATGCCAAAACTAATCTGCAGATAGCTGAGGGGAAGGTCACGCTGTTGTGATGAGTCATCAATGTAGGTCATCTATGAAAATTCATGCAGTCCTCCCCTAACAAGGGAGAGGGCTTCCACACACTTAGCTCCTTCATCTTTCCCATCCTTCACCATGCGAGGTTATCTTCTGCTCTTTGTCCTTTGAGCGGTGCCACTCTCTAGGCTCAGTTGTTAGAAGGTATTCAACTACCTCCTGATGAAGTTACCATGTCGTTTGAGGGGGGAGGAAGGAAGTAATTCAAAATCCCCCCCAAAAAAAACCCCAACATTGCCAGGCTGCTTTTCTGCTGAATTCCTCAAATTTCAACTTGGGGATTTCATAGAAGTTTTTAGATTCCACTTGTTTAAGGATGACTAGTCCAGTGTTTGACCTGGGGTTTTCCCTCAGTGAAACTCACTTTGATGGCTTTATTTTTTTTTTCATATTCGATATAAAAAACAGTATTTATACTGAGGCGACTGCTATGCCAAAATAACTGTAAAGGCCGGTGGTACTGGATTTCCTTAGTGACATACCGCTTTTTCGTTTTAGTAGAACGGCAATGATTGAAATTCTCCAAAATAGAGTACTTCTGCGCCCTCTAGTGGCGTGATGGCTTAGTGACAGAATCCTTTAGCACCAAACCAGAAGTTCAAATCCGGTCCAAGGTGTTACCGAATGTTGTTTTTTTGTTTTTACTGTCAGTCACATTTTTGTGTCGGTATGTCAAATCAGAAAGACAGGGACATCAGCCAAGTGGGACAACAAGCTGTAAAGCTCTGCATACAGTCCCAGAAACCACCTTGGATAACACTTTTGATCGAAATGCTAGCAGATGCCAGCATCCTTTGCAAATTAGACAGCTTTCCTTTTATTTTGTTTCTTGTTCCCAGCAGGAGAATGCCACACTCTCCTCTTTGGGCTGGGAGTGATAGGCACGTTCTCAGCAGAAGGTGGTGGTTGTTCTTTTGGGTTTTTTTTGGTTGGTTTGGGTTTTTTTTTGTTTGTGGGTTGTTTTTTTATAACGTGTACCTCTTGGTGCCTCTTGGCCCCATCTTCTCAGATCACAATGTGATCGTTGAGAAGTACCAACACATACCCTTTGAATGATCTCATCTTTAGTGGTTTTCTGGAAAGGGCATGGCATTCCTTTATACCCTCTGAATTAACCTTTCAGTGGTCAACATTCTCCTCTGCATAACTCAGAAAGGTTGTGGTATGGGGCTGGCTTCCAGACCAATTCAGTCACAGCCAAACTTGATGTTTTGTCTCTGGCCTGACTAGAAGTTCACAGTCCCAAAAAGGTTCGGAAGAAGGACGTGACTTTTGAAAGGAACAGCACTGTCTTGAATAATTAATACAAGCTCTTTGCATTAAAGAGGTAGTGGTGACTGAAGATCATGAACTATATGGATACCAAAAAGCCATTCCTGGGAATACTGCCAGCAGCTACGCTTGATTCTGCATACAGGAGAAGAGTCAGGACCTGACCTTCAGTCCACTAGGCATGGGCTGGCTTAAGGCACATGGAGGAAGAAATCTTCTGCTCAAATGAGAAAACATTGCTCAAATGGAAGAAAACACTGGAAAGACTGGAAGAAAACACTGCTCAAATGAGTCCCAGTGCCACAGGTATAGTCTTCTCCAGGTATTTTGGTGAATGCCTCTTCTGCAGTAGAGCCTGCAGCTTTTCCATGCAGCACAAAAGAGGAATTTCTCAGTTGTTCTGGTATACTCGCTGTGACCAGAAGATATTGTCCCGCTCTTACAAGAGCCTTCATAAGATGAGTGTAAATAAACCAGTTCAAATACTACTAAATTCTAGCCAAAAACCCTCAAGACTTTACTGTTGGGTGTTTCAAAAGGTATAGTGTAGTGTGAAAGATGACCCCAAATTAATAAATGCCATATTTAATTTGAAACCCAGGATCACTTCCCTTTTAGATAACAATAAACTCTCCCTTGCACAGCAAGAAATACTAATTTCTGTGAAATACCTGCCAGACAGCAGTAACATTAAGTCACTGTAAAGTCCTTCTCAAGTACTATAGCAGCCTACAATGGCCATCCTGTAGTGATGTAGTTTTACTAATACAGTGTGCACAAGGAAACTCAGTGCTTTAAGTCAGGTGGCAGCTGGGGCAGTTGAAGTATAAAATAAGCTAAATGAGACCTGTGCAGCATATAAAGGCAGCACCAACTCGAACCGGGCTTCTCCTGTCCTCGTCCCTAGTGACCAGACCCCACTAGATGGCATTCATGTCTTGGCTTTGTCCCTGCAGGCTCTTCTGCTGCACTGGAAGTTGTGTCCCTTGGCTGGTTTTAAAATTAAAAGGCACAGGAAGAATTTCAGGGTCTTTATATAAGTATCTTCTTCCTTTTTTAATCTCCTTTTCCTCTGATGGTTTAACTTTTTTAATGTGTAGCAACAGATTTAAGTGAGCAGTTCTTTTTGTAGTTTAATGCTTGAGCAGAATGTAAGGTTTTCTAGTACAATAAACATTGTTTTACAGAGTAAATAAAAACCTGGTATTTTGAATCCAGACAGCGTTATTACTGCATGCATTTTGCAATTTATGGTCTTTAATAACAGTGAGAGGAGTTGGCTTCAGATGTACAGAAGAGGGAATAAATGTAAATAATTACATCACAGAGAGAGAACCTTAACTCTTTCATCACTAATCAAAACCTTGGTCACTGCCTGCTAAAAAAAAAATGAATAAAAAAATATCTTTACTCATTCTCCTCCATAATCATTCCAAAAAGTTGTTTTATGGGATGCTAAACTTTTCATTTAGGTGTGTGTTTATGTTTTTTCTGAAAAAAGTCCTAAACTTTAATTACGCATCAACAGGGAAGTCACTTGTATTTACAAAGCTTCATAAAAAAATACAATCCTTCTGTATTAAAGGAACTTTTTCTAGTCTGTCCTCTGTGCTCAAGGTATAGTTGAATAATCTCTGGGGTTTTTTTCCGCTTTGCAAGGATTTAATTGTAAAGCAGTTGGCATTGACTCTGACACAGACACCATTAAACAGGAGTTCCTGCAAATTAATGAGGACCATTCTTGTCTAGCTATTTGTTCACAAAACAGCAGTTAAAAAGCTACAGTGCAACAAGCTGCTTACATTAGCCAAAAGAGATTCGGGTACTTTTGATATTCAAATATCATGTAAATCTTTAAACTGCAGGCTGGGCACTCATTTCATATAGAGCTTCATATCCACCAGCCCTTGAACACAAATTATCCCACTGCACAGTCCAGTATTTTAATTCTTCACAAGTTTCCCTTCAGACTCATTTGTTCTCTCTTGTCGTATTCTCAGAAGCCCTCCACCCCTGGGGCCCCTCCTAAAGTCAGCCACACAAACCCACCCCCTTTCATTCCCATACACTGAGGTTTGCAACATAGCCTCTGCATTTCTCCCTTACCTTGATCTCCTCTAACTTTCCACCCTTGCTTTCTTACCAAAGGTGGTAAGAACCAAGAACAGCCTGATTAGCTGGAAGGGAAAAGCTAAAACAGACTCAACAACCACCCTATTTATTTTGGGGGTGTTAAACATTATAAATGAGAAGCAACTTATAATAACAAAAGAACAGATCAAAAAGATATGACAAGGTGTGTTTGCTACGATCAGTTCACTAACACTTCTTCAAAGCTGTCTGTATTCACAAACCTAGAGGCTTCAGCACTGAAAATAAACACAAAATGTTCCCAAGACTGCTAAACTATTCTGTTAAGCTCAAACCCAAGTCTAACATAGACATAATAGGATGGTCCAAGCTTATATTGGATGATAGGAAAGAAATTGATGCTCTTCAGCTTTCATCTAGTTGCACTTCTAGATCGGTATTAGCACAGAAAGATATCTGGACTGCTCAGACATCCAGGTTTTCCTATTGAACTATCCTTTAGGAAAAAGTTAACTCTTTTCCTTATTTTTTAAGACAAATTGTGGGTTGGATTAAAAAGTCCATTTTATATTATGCCTGATGTCAGAGGGAAGCAAGATTTAGGAAGAAGAGAAGGGCAACCTAATTCCTTTTTTCCCAAAACAGAGGTAACCTACAGAACAAGCAAGTGTTGGAAGCAAGAGGGAAGTCCCATCCCTTCAAGATAGTCTCAGAAGCCAATGACAAAAATAAAGGTGGTTTCAGGATCAACACCAGCTGCAAACAGGCCTTCAGCTCATGGGACATCAACCTGATAAAACCCCAGGAGGGCTACAGTGTGGATGTCAAGTCTTTAGCACCATCTTCTCACTTTGCAGATCTGCTCCTCAGTGTCCAAGCTAGCAGCTAATAGTATTCTCACCAAAAAAGCAGCAGAGAAAAGACAGGACCACAGTAGCATCAGCCACCCCACCGCAGGTGCTCTGAGTTCATGCTGCTCTCCAGGAAGGGGCTTCATGTTCCTAAAAGCATTACAGATCCATCAGACTGACCCAGCTGCGGTGACAAGCAAAGCCAAGCAAGATCAGCCCTGCTCCAGGAAGGGTTTTGAGCAGCTCCTGTCACAGCCCAAATCCAGCACTAAGCTAGGAGCTAACCTGCATTTAAATCAGTGTCACTGGAGCTGCAGCCTGCTGGAACAAACGTTCAAACACTAATAAGCTCTTTTTGAATGAAAATGAAGAGCTACAGTAAACTCACTTCCCACTTCCAAAAGCAAAATTTCCTCTAATTTAATTGAAAATACCAAATCCTTTTCCATCCAGCTGAGTACAAACAAACATCTGGAACTGCTGTGTTTTAGGTTTTGTCCATGTAATTATATAGTGGATGGCCAGAGGGCTGGAAACTGCCAACTAATTCTAGTCTTAGGAGTTTATATTCACTAATTTCCATGGGATCCAGAATTCATTTGCCAAGTTTTAGTTAAAAGCAAGGCTTCTGCAGTTCAGTTGCAACCCCAGGAAAGAACAGTGAATAGATGGAAATGCCAGACATACATCCCTAATTCATCCTCATTCCCAAGTATTATTGTGCTAGAGGAAGCTGTAACATTTAACCCTACATGAATTACACTGAATAAGGACTGGCAAACAGCTTAAGCCACTTTTTTGGTCCCAGAATTTTCTTTGGGACAGAAAGATGTAGAAACGACTTCATCAATTTTTCTCTTTTTTCTCTAATTTTATAGAAAATCAGATGGAAGTTTAGTTATCTATAGGGACAACTCCTATCACATTATCAAAATTACTGGCAAAAAAAACCAATTTACTTGGTCAGTGTCTGAAAACTCTAAATCTCTAAGATGGACTTTGAAACCTGTATTTTAGCAACAAAGCAGGCAGGATTCATAGAAATATTTCAAGTCTACAACTGCTTGCAGAATTAAACCTATCAGTGTAACAAATATTTGGTTGCAATGCTACCCACATGTTGGGATCTTATTTTTTTATAAGATTACAAGATTTATAAATTTTGTAACAAATCAGTATTAAGAAAAGCTTAAAGGAGATGACAGATAAACCTGATTTCAGAAAAGCATATCTAAGTTATTTATTGCAGAGCTAGATCACGGAAAATAAATTATCTAATGTAGATTAGCTCTGTTTATGTGCCTACATGCATAACTATGTATACAAACATATGCACCACAACCATACAATGTAACCTAAACAATGAAAATTCTGCAAAGAATGAAAGCGTTGCATTTAAAATCAAAACAATTAGTACAGAAGGAAATTGTCTTTCTATAGTGACAAAAATGTATTCTCAGGTATTACTTGACTTAATGATACCTCAGTTCTTACCTCCCTACAGCTATCTGTAAGCAGGATTTTTAAGGTATGGGATCAACCAGGCTTTTCCAGGCTGATTGTTTCCAATTTGTAGGCCTTGAAATGATGTGTCATTGCTGTAAGTTCCTAAAGTAGCCACTGTTTCCTATTCCTTCCCTTCCCCAGGACCAGGAGACAGCAGAATATGAACTCCCCATGGTGAATACAGTTCAGTTACTTATGCATTTTCCTACTATTTGGGAGCCATTCTAAAACCTCAGAGAATTTCAGTTGCTAGATATATGCTTTCAGTTTTGCCTGTATGTTTGCACAGCTTCAAGAATTTTGATCCGACTAGCAGGCTTTCCTCTGTGGCAAACCCACACAAGCACAGACGTTTGAGTCTTGCTGAGAATTTAACTTCTTCATACAGAATTCATATATGTGGGCAGGTTTCATTTTATACACAATTTTGCTTCTGTTCTTGAACATCTGTTTCGATCTTCAAGGAAGCAAATGCATCTCACCTCTATGTAGAAAAGCTGCCGAAGATCAACACATCTGTGTTGTCTCCCTCCCTATTATTATAGTGCTGATTTTTCTTTTCCTGTGTACCCATTGATCAATATCTGAAGCACACTATGCATTACAAAATGGCATTAATTTTAAGAGTTTCAAGTGTGGTTCTTTTTAATTCAAAGTGAGTTTCAATGCATACAAATTCTGCATAATTTTGATACAGAGATGTGGAAAGAACCACCAAGGGAAACAACAGCCTTAAAAATTTCCTGCATATATTTTGATGGCCCACTTCAGATTCTTGGTTGACTTAATTTTTCAAATGTGGCATAAATCAAGAATTCCCCTCCCTCCAAACTAATGTACTGAACCATGAGGGAAAAGAAGAGTGTGTAGTTTCCTTTCAGTTGCCTTCTGTTGTTATCAGGTTACTCAGGAACAGGTTAGCTTCCCAGACCATCAATGAAAATGAACTCTCATTTTAAAGAAATATGACCAGTATAAGAAAGTAACAAATCTGTGATGCAACTACCCAAAGCCATGTTATCTTGCATTCACAATTCACTGACTTTGTACCTGAAAAGCATTAATTCTATATGTAATCCTTCCTGATTAAGTGTTAAATATTGACTCCTGCATTTTCAACTACAGTTAGCAAACTGATTCATTTCTGAAGAACTGTTAAAAAATTAGTTGTAATGTTATTCTTGTTAGTCTTCAGCCTAGCCACTGAGAAGAAAGAAAATTGTTATTTGAGTCTCTTATGAGGTACGATAGATGATATTGTAATGGGAAATGGTATGAAAAGAAAAAAATACCATTGTTTCTTTAATAGATTCTTATTCTTTACAACATCCAGAAAGTTTCTGAGCTTGCATTATTAATGTCCTATTATCTTTTATGCATATAATGCTAGAAAAGATTTGCAGTAGTTTTTAAGGTAGAGCAAGAAAAAATGAAACTGGGACACCGGCTGATTTAGTGCATTTTTGAAAGTTAAGCCTTTTAAAGAAGGGGGGGGGAGGGGGGAAGCTTGTTCACTACAGATCCTTAAGTAAGTCAAGCAGAAAATTCTAATCTGAAGAAAAATAGCTTTTAAAGAAAGCACAGGCTTACAGCATTTTTAATTAATGAAAGATTTTGCATCTCACAGCAGTTCAACCACTGAATGGTAAATATGGGCTTGGTAAACAATGAAATAATTTACATAATTCAAAATTTTTCTACTTATTCCAAGTTGGGAGACTGAAGTTACAGAATAAAATATCAGAAAAACAGTCACTGTCTTTAGCACTCCCTGTCCCTCTCTATTTTAGTCTTTTGTTATTTGATCTTGCACTGGTGAACTGATTTCAGCAATGAAAATCCCTATTTTCACCAAAGACAGAATTCCAATGATATTAATGAATAGAAGAGAGAAGGCCCAGGAGACATTTCTAAGAACAGTGGATCAGTTAATCCCCAAAACATTAAGATAGGTTAAGAAATCTAAAACATGAGCATTCAGACTTAAAGCCCTGAAGAAGTGTCCAGATCAGAAAGCTTATTCATCACAGAATTTCTTCCTTTCCCTTCAGTGGGATCTACTGATTGCCCGGTGCTTCCAAGAATGGCCCTGCATTTCCAATAGCCTCAGTATATATCTACATACATGGTCTTCAGACCCTCTTCTTTTGATTAATCATGAAACTGTTAGATGAGACCAATGTCAGTTTCCTTCCTATGACAATGGCAAAGTCCAGACAACAATTTAAAGTAATGAATTAAGAAGGTATAAATGTGGAGAGATGAGAGATTTTATTTTCTGTAGACTAAATCACCATCTTTTGAATAAGATTTTTCTATACAGTGCCTTTGTTTCAGAGAATGACAGATACTACAAGATACTAGTATCTTGCCTAGCTGCAATCTAGTTTTACACCATCTGCAGTTATCTTAAAGTACTCTATCACCATAAATTGCAAAACTTCCACATAAGCACTTCTGCATCACCTGCACATCTTCACATCAAAAAATATCCAGTATAACTCAAGACTGTTTCCTTGACTTGTCTCTCCTACAGTGAGCAGCCCACTTCCTTAGCCTTTATCTCCTTCCACTGTTTGTGTAACAGTCATGTCTTTCCTTAGTTATCGCTCCACTAAACCACAATAATCTGCCTTGCTAAGTCTTTCCAGCCTTCCTGATGATTCCCATGGCTTTTCTCCAAATTCCATTCCGATTTTTCAGTTTGCAGTATAAAAATTGTTTTTCTGGATGTTCATTTGCAATGTTTAGCTTAGGGAAAGTTCTCAATTGTTTCTTGGGTGAGAAATAATTGTCTTTCCAATTTTTTTTGGGGAAAAAAAAATAATCTATTGGAAATAGTCACCTTAAAATATTTGAGGCTGAAGATTTATGAGACACACTGGAAGAGCACTGCATTAGGAGGAGGTTGTACCAGTTTGCTTCTAACACAGTACTAGACTCTAGTCAACTCCAAGGCTAGACAAAAGCCAGATAAAGGCAATGGAAACAAATCTGCTAACCCTATTAAAATTTTTGGGCTGACTTCATTGAGTGGAACTCTTAGGCTATTTGTGTTTAAGAAATATTATGACAAAATTAAAGCTCCATTATAATTATTAAAGCTACATGCCTAGCTATTGTTAAGTTTAGCATTTAAGCATTGACTTGACTACATAGGAATTTCTGAAATGAGTTCTAGGAACATACAGACAAGCCCTTTCACAAGAAGGCAGGAAAAAAAATTCTTGAAACATGGCAAAGGAGTATTGTGGAAGCTTTAGGTTGAACTTTCCCCACCCTCAAAAAATTCAGAAATTTTCTTGCAGATCTGGAGGTAGATTTAGCACCCTTGTACCCTGTAGCTGTCAGGGGAGGGTCACCTCAGTCTCTTTGGACATCATCTGTCATGAACAGATGGCTGCTAAATCCAACAAAGGTCATCTGCTGGAGGTCTTATGCCCACAAAAGCTAAAGAAAAAGCCTTTCAGTAGACTCTGAGATTGGTCAAAAATGAAGAGGAATAGTCCAGACAGGGTCAAATATCTACTGGAAAAAATGGTCCTACACACACACAGTATCTGCTGCTGACAAGTTCCCAGCTGCATCTGGATTTACAAAGACTACTCTGCATACACACAGCATGTCTAGCAGCCCGTTGCAGAGATTGCATTAATTGCTCTGAGACTATGTTAGTCTACTGCTTTCATCATGAGTCCAGCAGCATAGCACCTGCAACCAAAATTAAACACCTGTTAAAATATTCTACTTAACTGATAATTGTTATTTAATCAAGGTAAATAACGAAGGTGGTGTGTCTTTTTTTTTTAAAAAAAAAAAAGATATTCCATGCTCTTATAAATAATTTTGTTTTCCTTGTTTTGCTTAAGTGTTGAAAACTCTTCATCAAAAGAGCTGGGAAAGGGTGTTGGTATCTATGTAGGTACTAACAGTAGATGGAGGAACCAGCCTTAGTATACATATTTATTTGTTGTAGTAAATTGTGCCATTTCTTCCTAGGTTATTTTGCTTATTTCCATGCAGCAACCTATGCCAGAAAATTGAAAAGAAGCAGAAATCATGGTTCTTTATTACAGAACAGGCAGATGAAAAAGCAGCTAGATTAAGTTCATCATAGTGTTAGTAATCCATATGCAACTGTGAAACAAATATCCAGTTCTGGGTCCAGGCTGACATAACTGATTTCAGACAGATCTTCAATTTGTTTACATTTGTTATACTGAACTTGATTAGACTCCACCCTTTACATTCCCTAGGTAGCACAGGAAAAGCAATAAGAATATTTTTTCATCCATATATTAAACTATTGCACAAATTCATAAGAAGATTTTGACTTTGGACAGCCAGAAAAATAACAGTTTTCACTAGTTGTGTAGGAAAGTAAAATCATCAGTTTAAAATATATTATTTAGAAGAAAGAGACATCACTATCCATATGGCATATTGCTAGACTGAACAGTATGGTCAGTACCATGCAGAAGATGACAGACTTACTCCATGCCAGTTCAAGGCTGTATTCCGTGTTAAGAAGAGCTTTAAGTATCATTTAGCCCAGAGTTTTGCACAGGAATGGATTTCATCCCAAGTGAACACATTAAAAAAGTAGGACACAAATGTCTCCCTAAGATGTCCAGAAATTTGCTTCAATAAGCAAGAGGCAAAGGCCAGAGGATCTAACTGAATAAGCAAAGCAGCACAAAGACTGTGTGGTTACAATAAAAATGTACTATCTTAAGCAGATCCCAGTAAGAGAACCTTTCTGATCCTGGAAGCCATTAATTCCCAGTCACTATTTTTAAACAGATAAAAAGATATGTATTTGAGAGGTTGCCAGCTGCTGGTTCAGCATTTGTTATGTACCACTGTCAGCAGCAGCAACAGCAAGTAACACAGCAATGGTAAGTCAAAATAAATTCAGGCACTATTTTCCAGTTCACCATTTAAGAACTTAATTGAATTCCACAGGATGGAGAAGTCTGAGCACATTTTCATCACTTGCACACCTCCCTAAACATTACAAGCAACATCTTTTTTCCCTTTAAGCGCACTACTTGAAGCCATCAAGCAAGTTGGGCTCAGAACACAATAAGGTGGGCCAGCACCTTTTGATAAAAGTCTCTGTACTGCACTGCTCATATCCTAGAATGGTTAGAGTTGGAAGGGATCTTAAAGATCATTGGGTTCCAGCCCTCCTGCCATGGGCAGGGACACCTCCCACTAGACAGCCCCACCCAGCCTGGCCATGAACTCCTTATGGGACTGGGCATCCACAACTTCTCTGGGCAACCTGTTCTGGTGTCTCACCACAGAGTAAAGCATTTCTTCCTAATATCTAACAAAAATCAACCCTCTTTCGGTTTAAAACTGTGACCCCCTGATCCTACCATTGCACTCTTTCATAAAGAATCCCTCCCTAGCTTTCCTGTAGATCTCTTTTAGGTATTGGAAGGGGCTATGAGGTCTCCCCAGAGCTTTCTCTTCTCCAGGCTGAACAACCCCAACTTTTCCAGCCTGTCCTCATAGCACAGGTGCTCCACCTCTGATTATCTTCATGGCTCTCCTCTGGACTCACTCCAACAGGTTCATGTCCTTCTTATATTAGGGGCTCTAAAACTGGATGTGGTACTCCAGATGGGTTCTCACCAGAGTGGAGTAGAGGGGCAATGCAGCGGGGCCATGCAAGTGCAGCCTTTTTGTTCCCCTCCAAAAAATACTAGTGCATTCAACAAATAGAGGGACCCCCAATCAGCAGAATCATGCTATTAGGAGCACATATATACACATACAGTGCGTTTTCCGTTTTTCCCCCAAGACTGCAGCTACCCCAGAGTAGCACTTTCCATGCTCTGTTCACATGCAGTTTTGTGTTAATATCAACAAGAAGTACCCTTATCCCAGTGTTTGACCAGAATAACCCTGCAGATGAGACAACTTCTAAAAAGTCTTCCTGAAACATCAGGCCATCCTACAACTTTTTTCTTCAGGTTTTTCTTCTGTTGCCATAGGACAGTAAACTCATAATAAAACTTCCTATTTATTTTTTTTTTATTTGCTCATTTGATTGAGTGCTCTAAAGAGTTACTTTTTTCAGGATAGAGTGCATGTTAACCACCGACAATATCCCTTCCTACCTTCTTGGCTGAGATAGGCTGGTAATTTGTACATTTAATGCCTATATACCACTTCCAGGTATTTTTGCCCCCCCTAATTCTTCAATGCTTGCTACACATTTATCAAGGGAAGCCAGTAAATAATGCCTTAGGCAGAGTTTTTACTGTAATTCCTTAATTTGTTAACAGCCCAGTTATCTGGACATACAAGAAGAATTATTTTCTATCCACCAATTAGCAAACCAGGAGTTCAAAAGCCGCTGCAACAGCATTAACACTGAGAATTCCTTAATCCATAAAAATTAATGGAGATTATGTTAAAGAGACTTAAATATTTAAATCCTTCACCGCATTAGTCACTCTCTTTTATGTGCAGGTAACTCCAGCTGAAGTCCTCAGGAGCCCTGTGTGTGTGTGGCAGAACAAACTAATCGCTTCAAATGAGAAACATGAGCTTTTTACCAGCTCTCCCCTGATGGCAGAAGGTGGCTGCTTTCTCTGCAGCTTTTGAGGTCTGAAGCTCTTGCCATATGCCTTTAACATAAAGGCTTAATTGGCTCCAAAAGTCCTAAATGGAACCATTTATTAATGTTGTGGATGGTTGTCTTGGTTACAGATAACTACAGTGTGCAATTAAATACAACTGACTTCACAGCACCGCCTGGCTGACAGACAGAAGTTCTGAATTTTCAGTTTTGTTTGGATCTGAGATTTGGCTCTACCACCATCTTATACCAGTCCCAGGACAATACAAGTCGAAAGTACTCAATGCTGCACAGATACTTTATACAGCCCTTTTTATGGCTACATAGTTTTCACACACACCCACTAATTGGAGTTACATTAAAAGATTTTGAACTAATTTTTTCCTCTTGGCAGCATAACTTTAAATAGACATATCCTCAGAAACAGAGGACATTTTTAGAACAGAGAGTAATTATCTTGAAGATTAAAAAAAGTTGCATTTCAAAGATTTGCTGGAGGGTATTTACTGAACTATGCCTGCCAAAGAAAAGTTACAGAAGTGAGGTTATTTCACTCCCTCTTCATTTCTTTTCTTCCTTGCCCCTGAGTGCATCTCACAAAATATTGGGCTTCTCTTGAAGCCACAGAAGCTCATTGTGCAAGTAATGAAGGAGCAGATTTCCTATCAGTGGAAGGATGAAAAACCACGTTTACTCAGACTAGTTCACACCCAGACTCACAGCTTTACTTGGGACTCAGTTTTTCTTTGGGCATCTGAGATGCTACCAGCAGGAACCACAGTATCCAAAAGCTTCCACTACTTCAGAGACAACATTCATATTTCCACACAACATTTCGTGGGGGTCATCCCTTCCCTTTATGTCTGTGGATGCAGAGATACAGCCTTTTACTCCTCATGCTTTCTGAGAGCCAGAGGCCACCAGCTGCATGTCGCAGCTACATCCAGGAGCCAGGCCATGCATATAGTGTGCAAATTCTACCTGAAAGGTGAGTGTAGTGAGGTTGGAGTTTTTCTTTTGTCCTACCAGCTGTTACTTAGGAAAAGAGACTATGGGATGGGGCCAGTCTTTCTTCAATGGTGTCCAGTGACAGGACAAGAGGTAACAGGCACAAGCTCGAACATAGGAGGTTCTATCTGAACACGAGAAAACTTCTTTACTTTGAGGGCATTGGACCACTGGAACAGGCTACCCAAGGAGGTGATAGAGTCTCTGTCTCTGGAAACATTCAAAACACACCTAGATATGTTTTTGTGCAACTTGCTCTAGGTTGACCTGCTTTGGCAGAGGGGTTAGATTAGATCTCCAGAAGTTCCTTCCAACCCCATATCATTCTGTGATTCTGTGAAACGGCATCAAGTTGTACCAGGAGAGATTTAGACTGAATATTAGAAAAAATTTCTTCACCCAAAAGTGTCAAGTGTTGGAACAGGCTGCTTAGGGAAGTGGTTGAGTCACCATTCCTGGACATATTTAAAAGCTGTGTCGATGTGGTGCTAAGGGACATGGTTTAGTGGGAACTTGGCAGTGCTAGGTTAATGAGAGGACTTGATCTTAAAGGTCTCTTCCAACCTCGATTCTATGATTTATTTTTAGTTATGTATATAAGGATAAAATTTATCATGTGCATCTACTACATGCACACACATTTTCTTTTTTTTTTTCCTCTTGCAGGACTTTGCATTATACGAAGTGCATGTCAGCAAAATAAGAAGTTGCTTCACCCCCAAGCCTCCCAGGGAAGCCCACCCAGGCTTGCCCTGGTCCCACGGTTGCCACTAGAGGTCAGCCGGAGCCCGGCAAATCCCCCCGCACAGCCCAAGCCGGCTGCCCTCCCCAGCGCAGGCGGGGAGAGCAGGATGGAGGGAGCAGGGATCCTGATCTCTCAGGCTGTCCTGATCCCAAATTAACATCAGGCCAGGCAGCTGGGATGCAAGCCTTCCAGACACTTTAGGTTGCTACCTTCAAATGAAAAGCATTTAAGAACTAGCAAAAAACCCAAAACAAAACAAAACCACCCCAAAACCAAAAAAACAAACCCCAAAAAAAGCACAATAAGGTGAAGACCTGCAGGCTACCCTCTTTTGTATTTCAGAGGGAATTCTACTGTGGCTTTACAGAACAAATTCAGGTAGCTGCTATTGCTATTTAAGCAGCATTTAATTACACACAGCATCTTTTCTAGAATATCAAACTTGCACTTTCATAAAAGCCTAGGCTGAAAACCTAGAGGCTTGAGACCTACTCTAAATAAATATTGACAAATATTATTTCAGGACAACAAGCAAAGAGGAAAAATCTGCCCTGTTTAGGAAACTTCAATTCAAGTCCCACATGATAGTTTTACTACCTTGTAAGAATCCAGAGTAGTCGATTTGTTAGTAGAGTCAATGGTACATTAGTACTATATTTAAAATAATGTAAGAAAACAGATTTTAGCCTTTGACATACTAGTAAAACAGACATTACCCATTAAATGTACAGCACAGTGGCTCATGGGAAAGTTCATGGAAACATTTTCAGAGCATTTGCATCAAGCTAATTTTTTTTCTGTTTATTTGATGCTTACAAATTGATGTTTCTTCGGCAAGTCTTCTGCAGATTCTAGTATAATTAAATTTAAAGGTATTTTATTCCTCTTATGCAGTTCAATAATTTCATATTGAATTTATTTTATATTCTCTTTTCTAGCCTTTTGGCATGGATTATCCTAGAAACTATTAACTTATTGTAGCATTGTTTCATACTGGATTTTACTACAAGCCTTGCAGACAGATACACGCAGCATGCTGAAAGCATATAATTCTTTTGCAGCGAGAAATGATCGTGATATGTATCTGAGGTGTGAGAAACCGAAGAGTCTTGACCTCTTTCACAAAGAAAGAAGCGGGGGGGGGGGGCAGGAAGAAAAGAACAAAAATCAGTATCTCATCTGATAGCTTATGGTAAAGCTAACCATCAGCCACTGGAAGCCCCAAGTTTGGTTTCCCAAGAGCCATTTGTTTCCCCCTCAGAAAAAAGTCTACCCACTGTCCTACTATAAATATCAGACAGCTTTCTGGCCTTTTTTTTTTTAATTCTGGAAAAAAAAAAAAGTTTAATGACCAGAAAACAGCAGAAATTCAGGCAATGACTTTTCATAGTCAGACTGGAATGGTTTGAACATCTGACTAGGGGGTTGCCTGCTGTTCTCAATTTTATGCCATAAAAGCAAGGTTAAATTGTGAACACTTCAAGAGAAACAAATCAAATGTGTGTGGAAGACCAACAATAAAGGCAGCCTCTTAGCTCTAGCGACCACAAAGTATGTGAATGGGAACACATAGAGCAGAGCCTGGTTTCTGGAAAGCAAGTAGCTTATTAGTGGTGCCTGCATTGCAATTACTAGTAAAGTTGTAAACTACTTAGCTGAGTAAACCAAAAATGAGAGAAAGCAGCAGGGCATGATTCTTCATCTAATCAAGTGCTTTGCAGTCTGTCAGATGTGCAAAACCAGGAGAGCTGGAATTGGGAATTGACAGAAGCTACATTGATCAGAAATTCAGAGTTGAGCAACCAAAGAATATCCTTAAATAAGGATGGCTCTAGTAGCACGGGAGCTCAAGCAATAATCTCATCAAGTGATCTAATGAGCTATGTGGCAGACAGCTTGCTTGCATGGCAAACACTTTTCTGTGCACACAAACACAAGTTAGCCAGTCACACAAAATGAGAAGACACTCGATTCTCTAGTCCCATGCTTGTACAATTGGACCAAAACAAAAGATCTGGTAAGACAAGCCATTTCCTCTGCCTTTTGTCAAGTAAAATTCTCTATTGTAGCTCATTAAGATCTGTAATAGCTCTACAAGCCTGTATACACTAGGCATTTCATGAATAACAAGTTTTTGGCAGCTGACCAATCATCTGAATATTTCAAGGCTTGGCAATATTTCAGTAGTCTCCATAGCAAAGGAGGTCATTTGCTCTCTATTCCCTGAAGTGGTAGCTTATAGTTCAGTCAAATTCCTTCAACTGACCTTTCCGCGTAAAATATTTATCTTTTAAATAACTTGTCATTCTGCTCCAGTTTCTTGCAGCAGTTGTAGGAGAAAACCACAAACCTAGGATAAGGTCCTGGTTAGTGCTCATACCATTACTGAGCCCTCCCCAGCAGACACCGATTAGAAATGACCAATTAACAGCCTCTCAGTTTATGGAATGGGCCTAATTAACCAGACTGAGGTGTGCCTAGGAAACTAATGACATTTCCCTTATTTGCATAGAAGGGGGATGCACAGTCAGCACAGCTGACTCAAGGGCCAGAAGACTCAAGGGCCTGTCAAAAACAAGATAACCACTTGAAGGGCAGAGTGGAAACATGGTACTTTGTGAAAAGAACCTTCAAGATGAGAAGTTGCACTTGGCAGGAACAATCTAGCATGGCTTCACCAGCATAAAGAGAAACAGTAAATTGAAATAAAACCAGAGCAACTGTTAGAGTGCCACAAAACAGTTTAGTCTACTGGATGTGAACTGAAAGCAATCTCTCACTTGCTAAAGGATCTTACATATTTTGCAGTGAAATAAGATTACCTGCTTGGTGCTTATGAAGGTGTAAGATAAGCAGCACAATCTCCTCTTTCTGGCAGCAAAAAGCCTTCCAGAGGCTAGTAGTCACAGCAGGATCTCAATGTCTATCTAGGTGTGTCTATCTATCTGCCTGTGATATCAGTGGAAGTGGCTGCACTGCAGGGCTTTCTTAGGCTCCAGCTCCACCAGCTCTCTGCAAACCCTCTGAAAGAGAAAGCTCACAGCCCACAGGGCTTGGAAAAGATCAATTCCTGTATTGTTTCAATGATGTTGGGGTTGCAATTCAAACAATAGATGAGATGAGAGGCCTGGGGCTTCCAGAAAGACAATAGGGTCAAGAAGAGGAATCTTTGGGGGCAAACATACTTTGGCTGCCCCTATTGTGTGTGATTTGTTCCTTTTTTCTTTTCCCCCCTTTCTCATTTAGATGCAAGTCCAGTTTGATTAAACAGGATCAAGCTGCTTTTCACTTGAAGTTTTGTTTGTAATAAAAACCAGTTTTTTGTAGTTTCTATGAAACTGTAGGACTGACCAAAATAATTTTGCTATTGTTAAAGCTACTAAAATAAGATTTTTTGACTGGTTTTGCTGATTTATGAAATTTTTTTTTATTATTTTTTTAAAACACAGTAATAAGAGAAACTGTCGGTTAAGACTGGTAATTCCCACAGTCACTAAACTGGAAAAGAGAGCAAAATCTTTTCAATGTCATGCCTTGTGCAAAAATATTTAACAATTAACCATCTTAAGTTTCATGTGCATTTTTCTAAATATTGCAGTTGTTTTACAAAGACCACTGTGAAGACAGCTGTGCCAAACCAACAAACAGTTGAAGCCATTGTTGGTATTTTGGCAAAACTATCATATAGAAAACCATGAAAGCCAGCTGTGTTGGAAATTGAAGATCTGAACTTTAAAGCTCTAAGGAATGGAGCATACAAAAATAAAAAAGGCTTTATTCTGCCATATTTACCCATGCCAGTAACAGCACTTTGGGACTCACGCTCAGCAGGTGATGGATGCTGGCTTCAGGGTAGAGATACTCCAGGAGGAAGGGAGAAAACTAGTCAACACACATTGAGGTGACAGCCCAACAGCACTGGGATGTAACCTGGAACTACAGCAAAACTCCCAGGTTTAAGACAGACATTAACCCAAAAAAGTCCATTAATGAAGTACATTGGTGCACAGCATATACACTGGTGACAAAAATCTGACACTGAATATGTTGTGCCACCTCATACTCTGCAAATAGTCCATTGGTTTCAGTAGCTATTTCCTGCAGCTTTATCTAGAGGCAAAATATCCTCTGAAGGAAAACAGATCAGAACCAGACCAACTAGCTACACAAGCACACAAAACCAGCCATAACACTATATAAAGTATACCTTCTCTATTAGAATCATAAAATGCTTTTTGTAGGAAGAGAGCTAAAAGACAGTCTAGTTCCAACCCCATTGCCCTAGGCAGGGACATCCTCTGCCAAATCAGGTTGCTCAAAGTCCCATCCAGCCTGGTCTTGAACACCTGCAGAGAATGGGGCATTACAGCTTTTCTGAACATTAGTGCCATATGTAATCAGATTTGCAGTTTACAGCAGTTTAAAGCACCTTGAAGGGCAAGATTCAGAGCACACCATGTCCTGCATGGAAATAACCTCCATGAGTAATACGAAATCCCACAGACTAGAATAATGAGGAATCCCATAAACTAGATCGCCAGCAGGTCTAACCTGGTGATGGGACAGAACCCAAACAGCACAATGAGATCTGTGGCTTAATGCCTTAACTGGAGATGATATCATGGTAGCAAAGATCCACTTGCAAATTGTAGTCAGTGGGTTAGTATTTCCAGCACCAGCACCAGTTGAGAAAGTACGGATTCCACCCTCTCACTGGAAAGCAACTACTTACAATGAAATAAAAACATGGTTAATTTTGATAGGTAGTATTTTCCTTCTAGAAGAATGCTATCAGATGTCCCCATGCTGACTGAAGATGTTGTTTGCTTATGCTGATAGATTCATCATGAGAGTTCTGATCAATTCCACACCCCAGCTTTAGCATGAATCATGCAAGCACAGCTCATCTGCTTCAGTGCCCACTTCACCAGGGTCATGTGGGCTGCCACAGAAAGTTTGCAGTGATTTTGTGAGAGCTATGTGAAAGACACATCAAATGTGGAGCCAGTGGATTACAGGCATTGCTGGCTATACTTACAGTTGGCGAAATTTTACTGTCTTGTTCATTACAGAAAATGCAGCTCACCAACTAGACCTAATAAAAGCCAGTTGTCATAAGCAGAGCAATTACGATGCCAACATTTTAGGGAGTCTTTTTTTTTTCTTAAATGGAGGCCAAAAAAACATGATACAATTTGTGTTTAGGGAAGCTGATATTCTGCTGTGATGTTTGATCTGGCAAGAAACAACAGTTCCTTTCTGCAAACTCGCAAAACACTAAACATGGGGAATGCCATGCACAGACAGTCTCAATTAAGCTATCTTTTTCAAGCTGTGTAACAGCACTAGGCACACAAACCAGCAGAAAACACATTTGTTTCCTCTCCATCTGCACAAGCATATATAGTGATTCAAGCTTACCCAATTTACAAGACGAGGAAGAACAAACATGCATTTAATCTTTGTTTAGGCCCACCTAACTCTGTGCTGGCTACTGGTAGATTTCAGCTTATAAAACAGTCAGTAGTGCCAACTCGAGCATCCTGCCTTTAGAGGAACGTAAAGCTGAAACTAAGAAGTTCATTAATCATGGTCTGTACTGTTCTAAAGAGCACAAAGCACAATTGCAACAGTGTGCTAGGCAATAAGCAAATACCAAAAAGTCACATACCTACTGCTTTAGTTCCTAGTCATGAAATTGGGTTAGGCAATGCATTTTTGGAGCTGAAGAAGTATCACCTTATACGCTTTAAAAACTGACATTTTCTTACAGGCCAGATATAAAATAAGCAATAGATTACTTAAAACTGTAGCAATTCATGACACATTCTACAACGTTTATGTGATCTGATGAAGCTTATTACATCAATAACATCCATCCTTGACAATGGGTTATATGTATAGAAAAATCTCAGACTGCTGCAAGATAGAAAAATGTAGGCTCTTTGACTGTCACAGCAAAAAAAACTCCTTATTTGATATTTCTTGTTTTCTGTCCATTCCACATACGTGCCTCCCTAAATGTTTCCATGTTTATGGTCTAAAAATCCCATTGTTTGATCTTGACATACAGGGACACAAGGCTATTGCCTAGCAAAAGTGAGAAATGCTCAATGAATCATGCCAGTTCATTCACCCAAGCTACATGTAGGTACAGTTGTCAAACCAGATTTAGCACACAGAGGAAAGAGAAAGAGTAGAAGTACAAGAAGAGGAATGGCAGATGTTATTATCTACTAAGAACAAATTTAGATCTATATGTTTTTTTCCTCCAACATAACTACAGTCTACATATTTAGTACCTTTCAACCACATGAAGAAAATAATTTGGCCTTTGAACAGCAGTGTTTTCTCTTTACGTGAGAGAAGTTCAGCCTGGGTTTGGCTGGTGCTTTTGAGAGAAACAGAAAATTACTCTGTAATTTATCTGGCAAGTCTGTGAGGAACCAAGTCAAGAGTCAGCTAAAATTAAATTTAGAATTAAGATATGGTTACTTCACTATTTACCCTCCTCTGGACTCTACACAGTATAACTGGGATTGCAAATCTCATATTTCGCAATAAGAAATGCCCTTGTGTTTCCAGGAAACTTATCCTTGAAAATAGGACTACTTTATCCATGTCTATGTTAACATGAACCTGAGGACTTCCCCACTGTGAGTATCCCATCTGTTCTACATCCACAGTATAGGTCCCTTGGATCTCTCTTGCCTGGCCTAGATGGAGATACAGTGGATACTGCCTGGGACAAGCCCTGGTATCTCATTCCATGAGCCTTCTGACAGCCCTGGTACCTCAAAAGCAGAGACAAGTATTGTAGAGAGGCATGTGTAGCATGTAAAACTGTGGTTTTCTGGAAAGAGCAATACATGCCCTGCACATTTAGTCACAAATGACCTTGGAAATTAAAAAAAAAAAAAATTCCCAGAAGAAAACATGCTGTAGTGCCTTCCACATAATGTGGGCAAGGGAGCACAAAAACCACAGCCCTGCCTTAAAACACTAAGTCAAGAGACAAAACACACAACAAATTATTTTTGACACATCTTCTGCTCTCCTCAAGCAGAAAAGTGCTAGAGAAAGTGTAGACCTTTATACTCAGTCCAGAAAGAAAAGCAGTAGCAAAATTGCTATCAGAAGTTACTGCAAAGTTGCTTTCAAACTGGTGTTCTCAGTCTTTCCTCTTTGTAGTATCAAAGAACGTGCATGTCAATCACAGAAGTCATGTGAGCTTTCTATCAACTGTTTTTATGACTAATGATCCTAAGTAATTGCAAAATATTATATACAGATTGTCTTCTTGTTTATGGCAGGGTTAGCACTCTATCCTGAGGCAGAAATCCAGTGCTCAGAGCTCCTCTCAAAAACTCTTTAGGATAGAGCTGGTTTCAGACTAGGAAATTTTAGGTGCTCTACAGTAGGATCTAAATTACAGTCAATTACTCTGGAGTCTCATGAAATACTGGTCTTGGACAGAGATTAGATAAATTATTTCATTTCAAAAATTGGCACAAGCTACTCAGACACAGTAGGATACAGCTTCTGAAACCTGAAACTACTAACCTGAAAGCTTCTGTAACTACTAACATTAACTGAAGGCACCTGGACAAATGCTGTTAAACTGAGGGAAGGTTTTGCTTACACAGACTAGGATGATTTGGCATTGAATGAGGAATTAATTAGCACAGAAAAAGCAAAAGCACAAGTCCAAGCTGCTGAGACAGCATTTGAGCAATATCTATATCTTAAGACAGCTGGCAGAGATAAAACCCAAAGTAACTGTGATGTACAGCAGACAAACTCAAGCAGATGTCTTCAAGACCAGATTATGAACTAGTAAGAGGTATACTAGTTTTCATGTAGACTGTAGTCTAGATGTTTTAAAGAGAAATATACACATCTGTCTGGGGAAAAAAATAAAAATCTATAGTGCAGTGATCTGATTCCTTCCTTTTGACCAATTTACCTAATCTGTATGGAAAAAAAAATAAAATCTCTATTTTACAATTGAACCTATAGTGTGGACTAGCTGGAGAAAGCCACTTGTTCATTTAGTTTAGTGTAGCATTGATCATAAAATAAACACAAAGCTTAGTGAAAGGCACCTGCCATAAACTGCAGAATAGGAATGACTTTTACAGAAATATGCAACAATTCAAAAATCAATATATACATTTATGGAATACATACATGTACGGATATACATATACAGCTAAAAACCAAGTCCCAGTGCTGTGTTGTGAATTATTTATTAATATTTATCAATGTTTTCTATTATAATATGTATTATATTTTAAAATAATGATTTTAGAAACATGAGCCACTTCCACATGACACATGAAACCGATCAAGTCACTTTGAACACACATCTAGTAACAACATGTACCAGAGCAGCCAAGAGTAGAACAGATGATTTGGCTTCCCCGTGTTCCCAGCTGCTCAATGGCAGCAAGTAAACCAACACTAGCATTGCATATTTTGGCAAAGACACCAAAATACTGAACCTTTATTCTTTGATAAACAGCATCAGCATTCCCCTTGGGTACATATAAAGTTGTTGTAACATGACGTGTCAACAATACCTGCCTTCTATCAACCCTTAAACTCTGCAGGAACACCTTTTATTAACAAAAAGTCTTCCCTGTCCCACTGGGAAGGTTGTCTGAAGACAGCAGGGTGGAGAATAAGCACTCATGACCACTTCTCACCAATGAATCTGGCCTGGACAACCCCTTGCCTTGGTCATTCATTTTTCTTGATTTTGGCAGCAGAGCATTCACGACATTCAATTTAGATACTTGTAGCAGACAGCCTCAGTGTGTCCTATTCCTTGCATACAGTAAGGCAGGCCAAATTCTCCTTTCTTATCCTGAGACTAACCACACACACCAAGCAACAGCATACTATTTTCTTGCAAACCCATTTCAAAGGTTTCCCTTCCCAGACTAAGGGAGAAAAGACGAGTCAAGCAATTTTTTTAAGGAGAAGCCATTGAAATCCCCTTGGCCTCAGGAATTTTCCTTACAGCAAGGACACACCAGGAAGTCAGCAGAAACCCTGTCCTTTCATTCCTGGTACAAAATGATATTTTTTGGAGGGCCTGGTAGCAACTAGCATCAAGTGCTTCATGCAGAATCACCATGACAGAGACAAACACCTTTATCTTAGTAACTTAAGTGTCTTCTACTAGCACGGTACTTGAATTCATTGTGGTAAGTGCAGTTCTAGCATGAATAGCAACATTTATACTCTCAGTACTTCTGGAAATGGGCAAATTACCTTTAGAAAGGGGAACAGAGACAAACGACTACCAGAGTGACATAAAAAGTCTACAGGGAGAAGTTAATTGAGTCCAGAGTTCAAATCTAACTCCTTAAGCCTCAGACATGCTTTCATTCTTCTGTATACTGAAGGCACTCCATATGCAGAAGGGTGGCATCTGTCCTTCTACAATGGATTTTATGAGCTGCTTAATATATTGATATTCAGATGGAAAGTAGGGAGCTTCTACTTTCTGAATTCCTCTTTATACAGTGCTGAATCCTCGGCTGAATACAAATTAATTTTTTTAGTCTCCTTGGTTTTTATGGCCATCCCAGATATTTGGCAACTCTTGGGTTAAAGTCATTTCCATCAGTCCATTCCTCCCTCCCTCTCCCCCACCCTTTCCACTCAGCTGTTTATTAGAGCATCAATCACAGCAGTGTCTAGGCACAAACTGTCACCTGACTAATGGTCTGTGGCTTTCAGATACCATAGCAACTTAGCAGTACACATCAGCATATACCTCTCCCTCTGCAGTGATGCACTGTGTTTAAAATATGGCACCCATGCTATCAAGGCACACTACTTTTTGCAAGATCAAGGCAATCTGTGACAGACCCGATCCCTGTGCCAAAGAGGGTCTCAGAGTAAAGCCATGTCTTCACAAAGTAAAAATAAATAAATTGCCGAAGCAAATGATTTTCCTACAGAGGGGAAAGAAACCCAACCACTCTAATTTCATCAAGGGTGTTAATGGGAGCAAGGATTACCCTCATCTCACCCTTATGAAGGCAAAAAGAGGTAGCTAGCACACATAGCAGGTATGAGCTGCCTGCATCAACATCATCTACATCTAACTGAACTGTGCATCCTTCTCCCACCAAGCAGGGGGGCAGCCAGGCCACACCAGGGTGGCTTAGGACAACTCAATGCTCTCCAAACACAATCTGACTCAATCAAAAACTCTGTGCACTCATCTAAACATTCAACACTTTTCAAAGGCTGCACCCCAAATCCCCTGCCCTTCCCCACTTCCTATCCGCATAGTTATTTGGTATTCAGTTCCTTTGTCTCCTAGATCAAGTCAGCTCACATAATTGATAATAGAGCAAATTCCAACTCAAACTCCATACATTAACATAAAAAATAGCAGAACATCTTGCTGGGGGTAAGAACATATTAATACAGGAAGAGTTAATAAGAATGGAAGAAAGTGAATGGCTTTAAACTAAATTAAAGCATTTATGTAATGATTATTTTTCTCCTTTTACAGCAGGACTCTAACCTCCCTCCCACCCTCCCAAAAAAACCCACAACAAAATCAAAACGTATATATGCCTTACAGAAGACCTAAAAACCCTCTGAATTTTTTTCAGACTTCAGCTGGATGCAGATACATGTGCTGAAATATCAAAGCATGGTAATCACAGCATAATCAGTATTTTCATCTGCATTAAGAAGCTGATCTTGCATTCATCAGATCAAACCCAATGCTTAGCCTGTGAGTTCATTCAGTTCCATAATATATTCAACTTCTCTTGATCCATCTGTCAGCACATTTCTGCTGTGTAAAGAGTATGGATGGCTATTCAAGGCTCTAAACAGAGGGACTGGATTTCTTCTTGATGCTCATGCATCAAGACATGCACACAAGACAACATTTGCTTTCCACCTGTCTTGGTAGAATGTCTCCATATGATGCATAAGTACCTGCAGCTCAGCAGATGCTCTTAGATTCTTACTAATTTGTTTGTCTGGGTGATATTTGCAAGCCATAAATTGAACGCTATAGTGTAGTACCTTCCCTTTGAAATATATTTGTTCTAGTTATGAGTATCTCCACAAGGTCAGTTTATCACTACCATCAATCTCTTCCCATACTGTTTCTCCATCAGATATTTTTAACTGAAGTCATAAAATAGTTTTGTCTTTTGAGTCTCACTATGCTTTTGTCAGGTCTAGGGTGAATGGGGGATAGTCATATCTTTTCACCCAAAAAAAAGCTTCAAATTTTTTAATTTATTATAGAGTAAGAAATATTCTAAAGTTTCAGCATCTCCCTGTCACTTCCCTCCCTTTTGCAGGCTTTTAATTGCAGAGCCAAGGCCTTTCAACCGAACCATAGCTTTCCTTTGAGAAGCTCATACAGCTGCATACAAGATAAGGTGTCAGTCAGCTATCACCGCTGCACCAGCACTCATTCAGGTTTCTTACCCACAGCACCACTTCCCCAGGAAAGAATTACAGCTTCCTAAAAGGAGCTTACTAGTAGGAAAGCCATATATTTTTCCTCACTCCAAATGCTAGCCAGAAACCTGCCAATCCTAAGATACCTAGATGTAGTACCATTAGTGGTGAAATGGAACTTACCCTAACACTGAGTGTAGCATTTGCCCTGCTAGGAGAAAGCTGTGGTGGGGAAGAGAAGGAAAAGGAACAGGCATAGCTTGGAGTAAGCTGCTAAAGAAGAATCACAGTTGCTTGGATTTGGAGGCTAGTCTGCTCAGTAGTGCTATTTACTTTAGAAATAAAGTAAATAAATTAATTTTGCTGTCTGAAAAGTAGACTCTATAAAACTAGTTTGTTTTTTAATCTCCCCTCTCAAGGCTTCAGGCCTCTTCAAAACTTACAGTATTGTCTGCAGGCAGATAACACCTAGAAGTTGCCCTTCCATCTGGGCATGCAGGGTTTCCTTTCCTCTGCCCCAGAACTTCCAGTTGTCCCCAAGCAAGCACAGACACAGCTCATGGGCAGTTGGCTGCAGCACAACCTGAGCTGTCTCCTGTGGAGCCCTACACTACAAGAGCTTTGGCAAATACAAGCCGCCCCCCCTCCACACCACCACAGCACAGAAATGCACTTGATGGGTGTATCAGCATTTCCACCAGATAACCTTGTATACATAGTTTTACAAGTGACATGCTTCAGAGTTGACTGATAAAATTCCTCTCCATAACTGCACTTCAGGGATTCTACATCTGTCAGTCTTATTTATCAAACCCAAGCACATCAATTAGAATGCCGTTTGAACGGAGATGCGTATACCAAAAAGCAGCTGGAGGCAGGCTTCAAATGAAAACCCACAGCTTTAACTATGGAAAAGCTACAGATCAAACAATCCTTCAATAGCTCCCCCATCTATAAAAACAATCTAGATTTACAGAGAAGTGTTGAGGTATTTTCAAAGTACCCTGAAAATATCTTGAATAGCATTGAGGGTGGTTGTTTTGGTTTTAATTTTACATTTTAAGAAATTGTTTTTAACTCTCTAAGGAGAATTCAGTTATCACTCATAAGTCACTTAACACAGTTCAATTAGTCTCACTCCTTTTTGAACCACTACAATTCTCAGATAAAGTTTTAAGGAAACAGACTTTTACCAAATACTCCAGAAGGAAGAACATACTTATGAAGTAAGCATAAATCTAAGCCAGCATAGCAAATTGTGAAGGCATCCACTGCAACCTTTGAGGTTGTTTTTCCCGAATTTACTGCTACCACTTTTACTGCTATTTTTACTTTACTCGGTCCTTCTCAGAGATCAAACAATGTTTCTCACCAACATTTAAATGTCCTCCAAGATCAAGCTTGAAGACCACCAGCACAGAGCTCCTCAATTACCAGCTCTTATTTTTCAGGAAAGTCAGAAGCAAAAAAGATTAAAAAGTCATCACATGACTAAACTCACGTGCTTGATTTTCTGTCCCCGAGCCAAAGAGCATCCTCTGTTCTCAGATGCTACCAAAACATCTCCTAATACCTGCAGACTAACCTGCATCCCCTGAAAAGCCCCCCACATATACCCTCTGAGGCTCTTTGTGACCTCACGCACACATTATAGAATCGTCCAGACCAAAAGGGACCTCCAAAGGTCATTGAGTCTGACCTCCCCACAGTTGCAGGTACACCCCCAACTAGACCAGGATGTCCAGGGCCTCATCAAGCCTCACCTCGAATATCTCCAGGGAAGGGGCCTCAACTACCTCCTTGGGCAACCTGTTCCAGTGTTCCACCATCCTCATAGTGAAGAATTTGTTTCTAATAGCCAATCTAAATTTGCTTTTCTCCAACTTAAAGCCATTGCCCCTCATCTTATCACTGCAAGCCTTTGTAAACAGGCTAAACAATCCCAGCTCCCTCAACCTATCCTCGTAGCAGAGGTGCTCCAGTCCCCTGATCATTTTTGTAGCCCTCCTATGGACCCACTCCATCAGGTCCATATCCTGCAGGGCTACAGACCTGCACACAGTGCTCCAGGTGGGGTCTCACCAGAGCATCATTGGAATCAGCTGAAGTCATTATGCAAAACAAGCTCACCTGGAAGCCCCTGCTTCCTCTGCCCTGGTCATGGAGTTTATAGAGACACAAAGTGCTTCATCTTTGCAATAAGTGTATTGAGGGCTCTTTTCCCTGGTTTTAGTCTTGTTTATCTCTGCAACTCTAGTGCTTGGTTGACTCAGGACACCAGGTCAGTAATGATAACTATCCCCAGTCTCAAGTGGTCAGTTTCGGTTGATACAACTTTTCATCCTTTTCTTGTGTCAACATCATGCTAGATACTTATAATTATACAAAAAGCCAATTAATATACCCATACACACAGGATGTGTCTGTCACTTTAACCTGTCACATTTCTGAAATCTATTTGAGCAGCCAATCTTGAACTGCTCTCTCATAGGATAATTGCTAACTCTTACAGTTGTTGTATCTTAATTTTTTTTATTTTGTTAAATATAAACCAAAATGAAATATAAAATATAATGTAGCCACACATTTCCAGACAGTATTTTAATATCAATCTTTTAACAGGGTTTCATAGCTTTCTTTTTTCTTTATCCAGGTGATTTATCTTGAAATTCTGGTTTTTTTTTTTTCCCTTTTTTTAAAGTCCCGATTGTTTTCCTAGTAATGATATAATTAAATTGAGTTTTCCTGTCCAGCTGTTTGCACTGACCTGTGCTCTCAGTTTCTCAGTTTTTCTGTCTAAAATCCCAAACCTGTTATAATGTAATTAATTTTAATTTAGACTGAACAACACATGATGGCTTGATCCAAAGTTACTTCCAATGGTGACAACTCAGCTGTTTTCACTGGCCTCATTCAGTTCCCTACTCAAACTAGATAATTTATGATTAGCTGTCACCTACATCATTATGGCTTTCAGAAATACTCTGTTTTGGAAGAGGCTGTTCTCTGACAGTCCCACCATCTTAAGCAATTCTTCTGATGGTGTACAATGAAGATTATAATGAATTTCAGCCTTTGTACTAGCTCATTCTACCACTACACCAGGAATTAAATGGCAGTAATTTTTTAGGTTTTATTGCTAACATACATGCATGTATCTTTTACCATATGAAACAAATAGTCTGCTAAGCACACTGCCAACTTTTCAGGAAAGATTTCTGTAATATATTTCAGCTCCACATTATTTCTGAATTTTCCTGTCTATGTGTTTGAGGCAATTAATGTAAATATTTGTCCTACAGATCTGAGTCTTGTGGTGGAGCAACTTTGAGGTCTAAGAAAATGTCATCTGTGATTGTGAGTTCTTCGTATAGTCTAATACCTGAAAATACACCAAATGAGACTTCTGTCTTTAATGTCATCACTTACTTTCACAATGAACATAATATTATCAGTCTTTGGTGCTCTACCTCTGACAGCTTTGGACCACACCTGCTGTCATGGTTTAAGCCCAACTGGCAACTAGAACTATGCAGACACTTGCTCACCCTCCTTTCCCTCTTCTCCTCAGAAGGGTGGGAGAGAAGAGGGAGAAAAAAAGAAGGGAAAGGGAGGAAAAAATGCCTCTTGGCTGAGATAAAGACAGTTAAATAGAAACAGTAAGGGGAAAGAAAAAAAAACAAAACAAAACAATAAAATTATGACACGGGACATTCTCATTGCCGGATGAATTCCTCACTGTCCCAAGCAGTGAAGGCAGATTCCCAGCCCCCAGCCAACCCTCATTCATATACTATGACAGCTATAATATGAAATATTCCATTGCCTATTTCACTGTTCTGCCTAGGCTTCTATGGGAAGCTGAAAAAAGGTCGTTGAACAATGTAAACATCACTGAGCAACAATTAAAACTAATAGGTAATACTGCAGGTACAGCAATCATTAGAAAGAAAAATTAACTCTTTCCCAGCTGAAAACAGGACACCTGCCAATGGGTGCATAATCTTGTCTGGGATCAAGATGAAGAATATATGGATGTTGTCTTTACATGCAGTTTATTTCCACAAGAAATGCAACAAAGAAAAGAAAACTGTACTGAGTAGAATAGTTTAATAGAATGTGCTTTCATGAGGTCCCTTTGGAATCTAGTCTATATTACAATCACAGCACGATGGATCAGTGTACAACATCTCATAGTTATTAAAATCAGGGGTAAAACAAAAGGCAAGTACAGAGGATGGCTAATGTGGGCTTTGTGTGGTGGTGAGATAGGGATTTGTGTCAGAGTAATTGTGGTTTCTACTTGTAATTTTATTTGTGCTGTTCACTTAGAAAATACTGATTGAGTACTCCCTTATGGCTTTTCTGTACAATTGTGTTTCCCACTCTCTCAGCATCCAGCTGCTAGACATATGTACTAACTAAAGCAAAGGCTGTTAAAATGTTTGCATGCATGAAGACGGAATTATGCCACTTAAACTTGTTTTCAGCTAAGCTCTAAATTTGTATGTGCATGTGAGTGACCATGTGAAGCGCTCTGTATACTCAGACTAACAGATTGCCCCAGTTGCTGGCTGTTATTCACATCTGTAATCTTGCAAAAGAATTCTGAATATATGCACCACTGTTCAGTATTTAGCATGTTAATTAAGAGTAATGGTAAGTACTTATAGGTTGGTAAGAATATACAGGTATAAACGAGCCCAGTCAATCTATCTTCCAAGAGAGGCAATGGGATGTCAATAAAGAGGCCTGTGTACTTAGGCATCAGAATGAGGAAAAGGGAAAAAGCAAAATAACTAATCAAGTATCTGTTTAATGAACTACCAAAACCAACCTTCACTATATCATTATACCCTTTTGCTCCAGAACTGTATAATACACTTTTTTTTTCAAGTAACAGACCACTTCAAGTCTTTTTTTCTTCCCCTACAGCTGAGAAGATTTCAACCAATGCTCAGTTAACTTAAATACCATTTTCGGCAGCGACGTTATACTAAGAACAAATCTTCAAGCCTTGTCTTCTTTATGGGAAAAATTGTCTTTCACCCTCTACCCAACCCAAAGAAATTTATATATCAATCAAAATAAAAGCAAGGTAGCTCATAATTTGAACACGTTAACAGGCCAAGGTGACATCCTTCCTTATGAAAAGATGAAGAGGCTTTGAGTTGGACATAAAATGCAAAGGAAGCCTTAATAAACTCCTTAAAAATGAGTTTCAAATTATTAAGGATTTGCTGGCTTGGCTTGGAAAATCCCTGGCCATTTCAGTGCCACAGGACTCTCAGGAATGCTTGAAGATATTTTAAAGGTAACTGATATTTTTTGGCAGCAAAGTTGAAGAGAAACGGCATGGGACTGCTCTGTTCTTGCAATAATTTCAGCTCCATTTTGCTAGAGAACAGCTATAGAACAAACTTGGATATAGTTTGGTGGTACTACTTTCTGGGTTAGCTGAATTTCTAGCTGGGTATCGTTTCTGCTATTTCAATCATTTTAGATAAAAAGGCAAGCTGGAGTTCACTATAAGTATTCAAATTCTTAGCTTTCTAATATGAAGTACAACAAAAAATGTTTTTACCACTGGAAAGGCTGGTGAATAAAACAAAATATTTTAATA
>VZRU01005734.1:570055-587903 GCA_013398155.1 Pedionomus torquatus | reverse complement strand
GTGTTGCCAGTTGTGGGGAGGAAAGCCCCTGTACCTTCAGAGTTAATAAAAAAAAGCTTTCAGACTTCAGCAGGCTGACTGAATTAAGCTGAATATAAAGGTGCTGTATTATTTCTTAATACGACAGTGGTATGAAAGGAGTCAATGGGTTCCTTTTGAAGCAGCTGCTGTGTAATCCAGGGCTTTCAGGTGTACTTCAACCAAACGCTCTCCTGGTTTCAGCAGGTTAACTTCATTAAAGGTTCCATCTACCGCTTTAATGTTCACTGAAATCCCACTGGGTGGGTACATTAGGCAGAAATAACCCCCACAAGATGATTGCATGCTCTTGTTTGGCACAGTGAATGGACCTGGGAGGGAAAATGGAGGAGGGGAGGGGGGTCACACAGCGTCCCAGACTGGAGAGGACAGATTCTTAACCACTGTAACACACCAATGGGCCTGGCCGTTTGTTTACAGCAGCAGAAGCTGCTGCAGCAAAACCCAAAGCCTGTGGTGAGCCATCCCTCCTGACCGAATCTTCGCAAATAACCTGCTTGGTTTCCACTTTGTTTCGGTACCCTCCTCCACACAGCCATTGGTGCTGGCCCCCAGCTTGTGAGAAAGGCACTGAGCCTTTGCAGCTTCTCCTCACCTGCAAAGAGGAGACCATGGGACAGGAAAGGCCATCTGTCCCTCCACCAGACCCTGGAAATTGTGTTGGTTTTGCTACTGAGGGCTTTGAACTGGGCTTGAGTTTCTTACCCAACTGTAACCATGGGGTGCAGTTAAGACTCTTGAAAAATCAAATAACCTCTTACTAGTGTGAGGTCACTCAGGCTCTGTGCATTCATCTACTAAAAGCACGCCAAATGGCCCACTGACCGTGGTCTCTGCAAGACCCTACCCACAGCGCATCATCTGGTCAGCTTCATGCCAGAGAAGCTCCAGTTGGACCACACTCCAGGTAAGGTCAACAGCAATTTTTCCACAGATTGAATGAGAGGGGCAGATTTGTGGACCCTTACTCAGTCACAGCCACAAACCAAGGACCTCATTCAAAGTCTGAAAAAGCTGGTGGGAGCTCATCCATCAACTTCACTGACGTCTAGATGTGACCCAAGTGTCTGAGCCCCACAAAGCCAGCATGACGTCTTTAACTGTAAGTATTGCCATTGCTGGCTTCCACAATGTGTCATGCTCTGTAGCAAGTACTTACAGGACTGTGTGCTCCATATAATGAAGAGCCACGCCAGCAATCTTATTAAAACACCTCCTTAAAAATACACAAATTCTTAAACCAACAAGTCATTTAGACACACACATTTCCCCCTTGCCCGAAACTTGGCAAACAAATTTTTAGGCCAGAAGCTATTTCTTTTTCCTTATAAACAAAATGCCATTACCATGCTTTGGCTCTTGGCTTGATAGATCCTGGCAAGAAAATGTGTGTGTATATTTTAAAGAGCTTTCTTCTTTGTTTATCATGCTTTAGCTTTTGACCTCTCCTTGCCCCCCTCACCCAGGCGCATTCCGGTGTTGGCTCCTGAGGTGGTACATCGCAGAGTCCTCCCAGCAACTGGGATTAGACACTCCCTCCAGCAGATAGCACATTCTTGTGGAGCACTGTCATGTGGGGAGGCCTTGAGCTATGAAAGATTTTATTTCCCATTTAATCTTTTATTTTCTTTGATGTTGATTTTAAAATAAATTATTGCACCTTATTTGTATTACAGTACCTGGCTCTGCAAGAGCTGTGACCCCTCTGCTGTCCAAACACAGAGTTAAAGACATTTCTTGCCTCAAACAGTTTACAATCTGAAGAGACAAAGCAGACAGAAACCAAGAGCCAGATATAATGTGGATGACAAGCCTGTGGATTACTTTTGCATTTAGTTAAGTTGTAAACTGTTGAGGGAGAGATTGCCTTTTGACTATGCCTGTGCAATATCAGAGGTAGGAACTTTCTTTGGATGCTGCTGGATACCCAGTTGTTTGGAGATGGGTTTTCAACATGGAGTGCTTATGTAAGGTTGACCCAGAAACTCAGTGGTTCCTAAGGGAGCCGCCGCTTTTCAGATGATGCCACCAAGAATATGTCAGTGATCCCAAAAAGCAATCTCATAATAGAAAAAGCCATGTATATTCTGCTAATAAAAGACAGAAGAGGACAAGAAACGGAACAGATCTAGAGGATCCCAGCTGATAGCTGGAAGCAAGGCTGAGATGTGTTTTCATCACAGCCAAACACTGCTGTGCCTTGAGAACATTTCAAAGCATGTTTGGCACAGAACTTACGTATATGCTTACCTTCCTAAAAATGTCATAGTGATGCTATGATCTTGCTGGAGACAGCTCTGCTGGATGTATCAGGCTGAAGATTGTCTTCATAATCCCCCCTTTGACATACATGCACATCTCAAGTCAGACTTTGCATTTACACCGCTTCTTAGACAAGAAATCCATAATCTCAGAGGAGCTCTACGCTGCTTCCTTTCCCTTTCTGTGAACATTTTGAGTCACAGTCATCACCCTTCCCCTCTGGGGATAGGGCTGCTTCCTTATCATTGCAGAGTAGCTCTTTTTCCCCCAGGAGGTGTCTTCCCTCTCTCCCCAGGATCCTGCACACAGACTCCATTGATTTTTCAGTGTAACTTGTCATGGAAATCAATGGTGTTCAGGCTGCTTCACAGTCAATAGGATGGCACAGAGGCCCATGCCTCAAATAACTACACTGGATGGTCCTCCAGGGAACTGGGACCTGCAGAAAAATAATCAAGAAGCTGCCTGGTTTTGCGGCAGCTTGTATGGCAGGGCAGTGTTTTCACTCGTGTTCAGCTGCCTTCATAGAACATTAGAAGCATGTGGCCTTCTGCAAATTCAGGCTGTGCTTCTCAGAAGTTCAAACTTAGACCTCAGCACCAAGAATTTGCTGAAAGAGAGAAATGCACTAGAACAACAACTAGCAGGCGCTCTGAAATGAGGGACGGTTTTGTGGTCATGCAGCCACAGATTAGGAGAATCAGTAGACTCTTTTGGTCTTCCTGAGCCAGACGGGTGACCCAGGACCCAACCCAGTGTAAGCCTCCGGGCAGTACAGGAACTTTACCATACTGTGTTTCATTTCCACATAACCAAAATAGGAGTGCCACTACCATTTCTCTCCCACCCCTTGCCTGACTTCTTTGCTTGATTTTGAACTCTGAATGATCTCTCCCTAAACACAGCACAGTGGGTCCAGTGGCTACTGTAATACAAACAATCCTCAGTTGCAGGTTTTTCTTTTTCGTCAATGTTTCGTCATTTACCTGCATCAGCCACCAGCCCAGCAGTCAGGCTTTCCCTTGCTCTCAGCACCTCAGAGCATTTGGGTTCGCGAATCTTGCTATTAATAATGCATTGTGCAAAGTTGGTACAGAGCTCAAAGTTTTCCATGTGTGTGCTGGAGTTTGATTGTAACTGTGGGTATCATTATCATCAAAGAGACTGAGGAATGGCAGCTTTTAGTTAAACAAATGGAAAGCTGTATTTAGTCTCTTTTGCCACATTGTGATAGGAAAGAATAAAGGCTTTTAAATATATTTTACAGCTGCCGTTTCTTAGGTTTTTCTGCCTTACAATAGTTGCTGTGGTTCTGACTGGGAAGTTGTTGCAAAAGCTTTTTGTTTTTAAGACTCCTATTGAAATAATACATATTAATTGCCTCATTCCTGAGTTTTTTGTTGTTGTTGAAATTTCAGATTGTGGGATGGAGGGATGAGCTGTAAAGCATCAACAGCTGAGAGGGGGTGCCCTGGGTGAGTAATGAGAGGGGGAGCTTAGATGACACACTGCAAGCAGAGTGTGAAGGAGAAGAAATATTTCCCTGGAAAGTGAGAAGACAATTGGTAGAGTAGCCTGGGGTCCTTCGCAGGGAGCAGGGTGGAGGCAGAGCTGGGAAGCGGGAAAGTACTCAGCGAGCAGGCCAGGTGGGAGCAGGGATAATGCTAGAAAGTAACAGTATGGGAGCATACACTTTGAAGGGGAAAAAAAATGAGCAGGATTTGTCATACCATGACCACCAAAAATGAATATCAATGAAGCAATTAGCTCTGTGAGCAATGGGACAAACACTGCTTTCCTAGAGGTGCTTAGCATGTGATTGGATCCGTGGGTGTATAATAAAGGTTGAGCTCCGTTTTTTTCCCGTTGTGATGGCACTAACATGGTCTCTGTCCCAGCTCCCCAGTTGTTTTCACAAACCTTGCAGGAGATTTATATTTCTGATGAAATTGTTCAAAAGTCACTGTGGCAGCAACACAGAAACACATGGCCACATGCCATATATAAGCCTCTAGTTTTCATTAGAAACCTAAGCTAAAAATGTATGTATATAGCCTAATACTTGCAACACAGTGCTATGCCAAAGGGCTACAGGCAGTTTAGGAAAGCCATAGTGATTGCAGTTACTCCATTGTACGTGGCACAACACAGAGTTACTAGACTCATTCCAGGCAGAGCAGAAGCCCCTGTGCTCTTCACCACCACTCACCCCTCTCCTCTATGCTCTAGGAAACCTTTTGGCCTTTCACCTGCCAGGGCTGAAA
Organism: Pedionomus torquatus; assembly: GCA_013398155.1. Classification (NCBI taxonomy): domain Eukaryota; kingdom Metazoa; phylum Chordata; class Aves; order Charadriiformes; family Pedionomidae; genus Pedionomus; species Pedionomus torquatus. The sequence continues at coordinate 583,338 of VZRU01005734.1, read as the reverse complement.
AATACGGAGACAGTGGCTTTCTCTTCAAATTGCTCTGACACATTCATATGGAAGGTGCCCAGGGAAGGCAATGTGAGCTCCGCTCCCTCTTTCTCTTGGCTCAGTCCCACAACACTGCCATGGGTCTCATGCGCGCCAGGTCGTGGGTGGCCGTCACCCAGAAAAGAGCGGTTACGGCACTGATGCCAAACAGAGGGTGATCAGCAAAGAAGCCTCATCTGTTAAACACATGAAAGGTGAATTGATGGAAATTCAAGCCAAGTACTAAAATGTAGCTGTGAATCTGAAAGCTTTGTTCCAAAGAAACAAAGCCCCACTTTAAAATAAGTCCAGAAAATCCCATCCTGCTTCCATTGCAGTCAATGGCAAAACTCCCACTGGTTTAACCAGCAACAGGATCGGGCCACTTCCAGACAGATTTACAGCCAACACATGCTGTAACGCTCACATACTGCATGCACTTACTTCTATTTCCAGCCATGTTAAAAAATTATAGCAAATGCCTATGGATTTGTGCGTATGAGTTATTGTGCTGCTAATGAGAGGAAGAATTACCCGAACATGGTTTAGATGGTCATCTGTTGCCAGCACAGATGAAATTGCTGGGTCATTCACTGGCTTCGTATCACTGTTCATCCCATTAGCATTTCCATTAGAATTATTGCAAAATGTAACTCAATTTCTCTTTTTTTTTTGGGCGGATGTGGGGAGGGACACAGGCTGTGTTTGCAATTAGGGCTGCTAAGAGCTGAAACCCTATGCACACTCCTGTGTCATGCTGCCAGCCACCAATGGGATGCTCCTCTGACAGGATCACTTCTGCTTAACCAGGGGAGTAGGGGAGGTTCTAGGTACTGAAACAAACCAAAATGACTTCTTACAGCTGAAGGCCTCTATACATAATGAATGTACACTCATGCATTAGAAAGCTTTGCCTAATTCATTCCCACATGCTCCTTGCTTTGGGCAGCTGAATCTGTCCCCCTTAAATGTTAACACATTTGCAGTCTAAACCCCACATAGATCCTGGTTTTCAAAATTGCTGGCAAAAGCCAGAAACTCTGGCTCCCCAGAAGCTGCTGTTTGCTAGTCCCTTCGGCAAGTAGGCTCCATGTTCTTTGCAGCTATCATTACCAAAAAAAAGAGAAGAAAATAATCTCATGGCTGAAACCTCCCTCCCCTCACTCCTCCCACTTGGAAAAAAACCCCATCTATTGTTTTCCTGTAATTGATCAAGCATAAACATTCAGCTCTACAGTTTTACAACTAATCACTGTACTTCTAAGACACGTGTTCGCAGCTATGCAAGGCACCAGCTGCTGTCATTCCAATGGATATTAATTTATATTGTTTCCCGCTCCCGTCCTCCCTGTGCCGACACACAAAGGGAATGGGGTGGCGGCGGGAGCTTTAGATGAAGACATCTGCTTGAAAGGCAGACAGTAGCCGCGCTGCCGAGATTGCACCTGGACTCTCACTAGAAAATCAGACACACCAGTTGCTTCCTGGCACTCCAGGCTTCAGTACACACACACAGGGTTTTGACTACCGTTATTTGCTTATTTACCTCACTCCAAGGGAGAGAAAATGCCGGGATAGAGGGAGGGATCCATATTTCAGGAGTAAAAGTGAGCTGACTGAAATAAAATGCCACAGGGTGTGGTGCGGTGCAGGGAGGAGTGTGGAGGAGGAAGAAGAAAGATGGCACCCCCAATCTTGCCCCCTAAAAAGGTTCTCTTGTGATGGTTGGCTATGCTCAGCTCTTCTCCAGAGACTGGCGGCTGCTTGGGCTCACATGCAGGCTGAACCTAACCACCTGCAGCCTTGGGAGGAGGAGATGCGGGTGAAGAGGGCATGTTGGTTATCCCTCTCTGAGATCCCACAGAGGAAGAGCGAGCATGACCCTGGTAGCTTGAGCTTCTGACCCCCACTGCAACTTACAAAGTCGGTCTCCTCCTCACTCCCCCCAGGCAGCTACCAATAACTGAGTTTAAAAGCATCACGCACAAACTCACAAGCTCTCCATATCCGTGTTGTGAAGCCACAGCCCTATATGCAGCAGGCACACAGGAGGCTCACAAATCACCGCCGTCTGCCACAGACCTCCTCTGGGACCACCACAAGCCACTACTCCTTCAGCTGGCACCTCCAGGGGAATGTCCTGTGCACAGGGACATAGAGGGACTAACACACTCTGGTAGAACAGCCTGTTCTGCTAAAGCATTCAGATACCATCTCCCAGATAAAGCAAAGCTGAGGGCTTGACTATAGGGGATATGAAAGATTTCTTTTTCCTAAGAGCAGGGCTGTTTCCCAATCCCTTCATGTTTGCTAATCAAATACCAATGTGACTGGGGTCACATTACATTATGGCTGTCAGGTCTAAGCGCTTACTGTATTTTTCATGTCCTGCCCTAGTCTGCTGTGTTGTGTTGCTGTTTCACCCCCAGAGGCGGCACTAGAAGACTTTTCCTTTATACTTGCCTTGTGGTTTTGCTTGGAAACCCAGATCCAATCTTGGACCCTGTGCTGCCACATCCCATGCAAATGACTAGTGAAAAGTTTACTAAGCAAAGAAATTGGCCAAGCAGTTGCTCTGTGGGGTTTATTTACAATGCTAAAGACCTGAGGGGTGGTGATGTGCAGTTCAGATGTGAGGTGCTGTTTGCCCACGTTTCCTGCAGCAATTTTTCAAAGTAAAGAACTATGCTCAGACTGGGGACACATTTCACTCTTTTTAAGACCTAGATGAACATGAAGGTTTTGGATTCTTTTTTATAATGTCTGAGCTAGCAGGGTTCCTGAGACAAATCTAAAAATCCTTTCTTGTTATTACATTACATGCCTGAATTCCCACTGCTATATACCACATGAAGTCACTTACCCTCTGTGAGTATGTATAAAATACTGCTTCTGGTGGAGAATTCATATCTAAGCAGGTTTTATTTTGCTTTTTGCCCAAGGTAAATGAGAATGTGGGTGCAGGTTGGGGAGGACATCTTTCTTTCCTGTTTTTTTTTTTTTTTCATTACCTTAAGCTGAACCTATTGATTCTGTTGGTAATCGCCTCAGAGCCTGTAGGTATGCAAAGGTGACAGAAACATCTTTTTTTGCTCCACAAAATTTTCCCTGTTCCCTGAACTCATGGTTTCACTCCTCTGTTCTCCCTGTGGGTCTCCGGAGAGCTCTGCTTCCCCAGCGATGCACAAGTTGCAGGGCACCAGCCATGTGAGACATCAGTGTCCCTCTACACATACACCCTCAAATCAGCCAAGATATTTTGGGACATAATTGTTATTTTTAGTATCCCTGTCCCTCTGCAGCAGCCACTGCAAGGAGGAAGCAAAGGAGGAGCACTGACGGTTGTGCCATTAGACAGTTTTGACTGACTAGTCCCACTGAAATATATGACTCCTCAAAGATGACATTGGGAAGTAATATATTTTAGCAGAGGCTTGCCACCCCCTTCTTTTCTATAAACAGAGACAACATCTCTAAGGGGTAAGCTGCAGATGGCATTGTTTGTCTCTTAGAGAAACGCATATCCCAGGTTGAAGTTTCATGGAGGGTTGTACCCAGGACACTGGTAAGTCAATAGCTCTGAAGTAGTGTCCATTTAAAGGCCTGCTTTCTAGCTGCACTCTTAGTCAGAGACCTAAGGTCTTGAGGCAGATCAGGCACGAGTCACATCTTATGATCTCATGTTCCCCAAAACGCTTCTGTTGGATTTCCTAGTCCATTATCCATACTTTCTGTCAAGGTTATCCAGATTCCTATGAGAGCTGAGCCAGATGATATAGGGATGATTTACTGTGGGTGTGAGATGACAAACAGACTGTGGCAAGCCCTTCCTTGTCGAAAGAGCTTGTGGAGGGAGAGAGGCTATGAAGCATGCACAGCAGAAACTTCCACTGCCCCAGCCTATTCTATTCTGTGTCCACACAGAAATCCTCACAGAGCACACACACATCAAAGGGAGAAGAAGATTATGTTTTTTTTCTGGTATTAGATAAACTCTTAGATGTAATCCAGGGTCAAAATCTCAGGGCTTGCCCACATATTGATCTGTATACTGCACCTATGCAATACAGCTCTGCGTACAGACTTGTATTTGAAATAACAGCTGCTTTTTTTTTTTTTCTTACCCTGCTTTTTGGAATGCCAAGGATTTGTGTGTGCAGTCGGTGCTCCTCTCCATGTAGGAGACAAGAAGGGTTTCTCTCTCTTGTAAGAGTTAATTTTGTTGTATTTGTAAAGATCTTGGAGAGCTCCAATCTCCAAGTGCCAAGTCATCTCCTGCTTGCTCTTGCTTCCAAGTATTGCAATTCTGTGGGCCAAATAAGAGTTACTTTTACATGCACTGTAGTTCAGTCCAAGGGAGAATAAGGGTGCAACTCTAATCTCCAAGCCCTTTCTATGCATATATGGTGCCTTTGAGTCCCGGGTCTCTCCGCAGCAGGGACTCACATAGATCAGGCTATTGGGGTGTCAAGGCTTTGGGGACGCCTGTCTTGGGAAGGCACAGAACAGCTGTAAGACAGCTAAGCTAAACACTTTATCCAGCCTCCATCCAGGACCATCAGTTATTCACAGTATCACCAGTTGCTGGCACCACTAAGGAGAACCCCCCCCCTTGAAATGCAGCCAAGTCGCTGTGGCCTGTCATTGTGGAGGCAAAGGGGGCAGCTTGACCCTCCAGGGAACAGCAAAACCCCCAAGTGCCCATGACTATGGTCACACTAGGCAAGTGCCCAGGAGAGGTGGAATTAGAAAATTATCCCCTCTGCCTTTCCACCCCTCCCCTGCTGCCAGAACTTCCACTTGCACCACAGCAAGGTGGTGTGACAAAGGGGACACAAGGACCCTCTTTTCCTTGGCTTCTCACAGGAGATGCAGATGAATAAGCAGCAGGAATAGAGGGATATACTGTGATGCCTGGCACTGCAGGACTCAGCAGATGGGGCCCAGTGGGAGCCAGCAGAGGCCAGGAGGCAGGACCTTCCTGGGGAAGTCCCCATCTCACTCCCTAGATGGGGAATGAAAGGCTGTGAAAAAGAGGAATAAAGGGCTGGGAGGGGGCCAGGTGCAACACTGCAGTGGAAACCTCCTCCTTGTTGGTTTTCAGCCATGTTAGCAAGCCTTGTGCTTGACCCTGGCTGATCAAAGCCTCAATAGGACATTGCCCTCATCCTCCTGCCCTGTGACAGCCAGCGGGGGCATGAGTTATTCCTCTTTTGTGTGTGAGGCCCTCCTCCTGGGGACCTCATCTTCTCTCTAATCAAATAATCAGATACGCTTATTGTTGTGGAAATCATGCCCTCCCTGAAATGCCTGACCAGCAACAGCTTCCTGGCTTTGTCTGCAGTCTGACAGCCCGGATCCCACCTCTCCTCTGGTGTGGCCAGGGGAAGCTGCACAGAAGGAGCCAGCTGCTTGCTCAGGGGGACAGTGCTCTGTGTGTTGTGTCTGCTCAGAGGGGACCTCAGAGGCTGACAGGAGTGAAAATGCATGCACATCAGGGTTTGTTTCTCCATGACCAGCCTTGGTGAGGGGAGAAAACCAGCCACATCCCAAGAGGAGTTTTTTTTGGAGAAGACACCATGTTGCTGGGACACAAGAGGGATGGAGAGGATGGCCACAAGTATGGTGCTTCTCCTGGCTCCACAGAACCTGGTTGAAGAGCCTGGAGGTGCTCCATGCCTGGCCACAGTGGCCTTGGAGCATGATGTGCCAGCCTGTCTCACCCTGGTTCCCCCTGAGGCTGAGGGAAGCTGACTGAGAGCTCTGCTCACTTGCAGACCTCTCACCAGCTGTGGTGGAGCACCCAGAGAGGCAGTCCGTCCTTGTGCCTGTGGGACAGCAGCTCTGTCCATGAACCTCACCCCATCAGCCACCTCTGCTGCTGCTCGTCCCTTCACTGCCAGGGGCTGAACACCACAGCCTGGACCTGCTCTGCCTCCTCACCCACCTGCAGCCCTGGACACACCACGGCAGGGACCGGCTTCTAAACTGTCTCATTTAATGGGGCTGCATAGCTCAGACAACAACATACTTAATTTGTCCACCGATCCCCCATGCCCCTCAGACACATGTTATATAATGCATATGTTTTTTTCCTGTGATCATAATGCATACTATTTTCCTCTGATCACATATCCTGTTAGGAAAAAAAAAATCTCCTGACTGCACAGCACCAGACTGAATTTTTTGGGTGTTTTTTTTTGGATATTTTCTTTTTTTTTTCCCGGTTCTTTTCCTGTGTTTACACTCCCACAGAGCAGCATTTATTAATCGGAGGCTAAGGACAACTTAAAACATCTTAGCTTGAGAAGGCTCGCAGCAGGGGTAAAAGTAAACTGAGCCCACGCCCTGCTTAATCATCAGCCTGCGCTGGCCTGTCGCGCCAGCAGCCTCAGCATCCACCCCTGCCCACAGACCCTCTCGGATGCGGCAGGGATGGCACATTTGGTGGCCTGTGGCTGAATCACCAGATCTGGAGCCTGCCTGCCTGCCTTGCACCGGGATACACGCGACGCGCCTTTCTCGGCTCGGTGTTTGTTTGGTCTATTTTATGTTTTCACGCCAATTGGCGTTCTGGCTTGTGAGCCAAGGCTCTGGCTAGAGGAGGTGTGGGGAGAAGGACAGGAGAGAGGCGAAAGGAGCAGAGTGAACTGATTTGAAGCGGGTTTTTTTGAAATATATAAACGATTTCTTAAAAAGGTTTAGCAAATTAAAGCACACAAGCAGATTACTTGGCAGCTAGAGGATAAAACTGAACAGCATCCTGGGTATGTAAAGCTTGAAAGCATTCCCCGAAGCAGAGGGCCTGGAGATCTGCCCCACGGGCTCTGTACCCAGACGCTGCCCTGGCGAGGCTGTTTTCTTTCCTGTTCCTGGGATCATGGGGACAATGCCCATGCTCTCTCAGGCGGGGGCAGCTGATGGGCGCATTGTTGGCTCTCTACACCTAAAGCACAAATCCAGCTGGACTCAACCTCGCTGAAGTCAGTGAGAGAACAAGTGCGTCTTGTTCAGCATAAACATCCAAGAGGAGACATGTAACCAAACATCCAAAACAAGTCACACTCTTTGAAAAACTGCCCCAAAGGCTGCCCATGCTGAGCCAAGGGCCCCCATTGTTCTCCCAGAGTCTGCATGGCCAGGGAGGACCCCCAGCTCAGCTGGCAGACAGGCTCCTCTTTTGCCTTTGGGGTCCAGGGAGCACTGGCCAAGTGTCACTGCTGCCAGCCAAACCCGTGACTGATACAAACCATGTTGCAGGGTGACCTGAATCATTTGCCGGCATCCCTGAGCCAACCCCTGTCAGGAGAAAACACCATGATAGAGCCCCTGCCATGACAGTGAGTGCCCCAGCCATGCCTTGGGACAGGCTGCTCCGGTAACCACTTTGATGTCCCCTGTATCCCTCACACAGGAATCTCTGGGCAGCAGCTATCCTGAGCTGAGGAATCCCAAGTAGGTGGGAACTTCAGCATGCCCTGCACAGCTGGGCCCACAACTATACCATCTCCCCTGGTGCCCCGTGTCCCCAAGCCATCAAGGTAACGCGTGTGCTACTCCCAGTCTGCAAGGGGGAGAGGGGTTCCAGGGCTCCCTGGTGCCTCCACACATAACTCATCCCAGGAAGGGGAGAAGCCACAGCCTAAGTGAAGCCTCACGATTCTCCCACTTTTTCTAATGCTAAACACAGAAGAAATCCACAGGCAAGAGCCTCAGGAATTCAGCTTGGTGAACACTGCCTCTGCTCTCAGGAAACTTGGCCAGAAGTAAATGTGCAGAGGAATGTAACCATTGCAGAAGATGGTGCTTGGCTTTTCAAATCCAAGCCCCTAAATACATTGCGATTTGGCTGTGATTTAGTGTTCCTGCTTTTCTTTTCTGTTTTGTAGCAACGGCAGTCTAACCACTCTCCAACCCATCCTCATCCCCCAGCTTTATTCCCTTCACTGCTCTAGCTACTCTGTTGTGCCATCAAAGCAATTTGGAGGACTGAGTTGGGAAATGATCCATGTTAGAAACAGCACAGCAAAAAAACCCAAGTCAGCAGCTCAGTTACCTTTGGCCTCTCAGCAGTGAAAACCCCTACGACTGGAGAAGGAGAAAGGACATGAGGGATGAAGCGGGACCAAGTGCTAGGAGGAAAGGATGGGGCAGGAGGGGGAGACTGGTAGCACAACTGTGTTAAATGCACATTGGACTGAGGCTTGAGAAAAATGACTGTCTTGGAGGGTTTACTTCCAAGGGAGGGACAGGAGGAACAAGGAAGGAAGGAAGGAAAGACTTTCTCCATGGTAAAGAAGATGTGTGCACGTGCCTCTATGAACAGACCCGGAAACACCCTTCTTATACCTAACACTCCCATAACTGAATTAGTTGTGAGAGATTTGGCCAAATCTGAATGCAGAGCTGGCAACTGGACATGCTAAGACTGCCTTTGACTTCCTCTGCTTGCTGAAATAACAAGCTATCAGGCTGCTTAACATAATCTTAGAGCAGCCTCATAATTGCTCTAACTTATGCTCTGGTCCCTCGACATACTTACCACCTGCCTTCCCCATCCTGGTCAGGCCAGTGCCTGCCTGGGAGCTCTCAACAACTGTGGCAACATCAGCAAATCCTCTCCACAGCTAGGGAAGAGACCTCCCTGCAAATTTAACCCACCTCTGCAAATTGTCACTTACAGAGGTGCAGGTGGAGCAATGAGGTTGGAGCAATGTGTAGCATGTGGAAATGCTGCTCTGCCTGGAAACTTCCTCCTCACGTTGCTGTGTGCGGCTCAGTTTCAGTTGTTCTGTACATCCATCCACTCACCAACTAGGAGGTCACAGTTTTTACTGCTTGTCCCACTTCTATACCACACTGTAACTACTGGTGCTCCGTCACAGAGAGGGAATGGCTAGCCATACGTTGGAAAAGTAAACTGGCTTTTAGAGCAAAAGCAGCATTACCTAAGTATACATGCATGTATTTATTTGCAAGTATATATATACCTAGGAGAAAGGGAAATGGGAGGGAAGGAAGGGACAGCTGCCTTATTTACTTATAAACCTGTTTCTTCATATTTGCTCTGTTTTTTGTTCTCTTTTTGTTCCTAGGAAAATTATAGCAGATGAAGCCACTTAGAGACATAACTTGCTGGGTTGAAAATCTAGGCTGCAATTTTCATCTGGTTTTGTTTTTTTTGTTTTTTTTTTTTGTTTTTTTTTGTACTCTGGATTGAAAGATGTGAAGTATGAAAACTCCAATTTAACAGAGCCTAGAGATTAAATCACATTGCGTAGGTAAGGTTTTGGCAGTGAAGCAGACAGTGCTTCCTAACCAACACCAAGAATTCAGAGAAGAATGGGGTAGATTTTAATGTAAGTTTACTTTCCTTGTAATGAATTTTAATGACAGCTTTCACGGCTGCTTCTGTGATTCATAAGAGAAAATTAAAAACCTACACCTTGAAACTTATATGACAATGCTGCTAACATCTTGCAGCTTCTGGCATTATCTTGGAGAACCTTTCAGTCCTGTTTCTATGCCACATTGTTTTCCTCACAAAATGTATTTTAAATATAAAACATTGAATGTTCATTGCTTCTTTATATCATTTTTATTCATTACCTGCTGGAGGCAAAGGGCACAGTTTTATATAGAATCCTCAGTGAATGTCTTATTTTGCAATTTTACTCTACTGTACATATTTCCCAATAAATTATTTTCTTTCAGATGCAGATATTCTTCTGGAAAAGCAAAGCAGGGCTGTTTCTTCTGCACTGAGTTTTTTTGCCATGAGTACAGCCAGCTCGTCTGGCTTGGATTAGTTTGTCAGGCATATTTGGGGAATGTTTTGAGAATTAATTCTGTTTTAAAGAATATAATCACCTTTGTGCCCTTGAAACAAGTTCAGGGTTTTTGTGCCAGGCCAGCAATAAAACAGCTTTTGCGCATGTCAAAGGCTTGTTCTAGACAAGCAAAAAGATGGTGAAGATAAAATCTCTGTCTTTCTTGCAATCTATACTCACAAAGCAACTGATTCAAAAGGGACTGCAACTTGTGCCTGTCTGTAATGATGGCACAGCCCCAGCCCACACTGTGTGGTAATACTGGCCCCAGGGGCCACATGCTTTGCCTCTGTATCGCTTTCAGGTGCCAGTAAAACTCTTGGTGTTGGTTACTTACCCTCACAGATGGCTCAAGGCTTCTCAGCAGTGAAGGCAAAAGTTGTTTGTGAAGGTCAATGTGGCTTTGGGGACATCAGAGATCAGGGGGAACTGGGGATGAAAGAGGCAGTTAGGGGACTTTGTGGTGTCAGTGGTACCCAGGGAAGTGAAGGGAGGCATGTGGGGAGCAGGCTGTGAGATTTGGTGGCAAGGTGTGATTTAGGGAAGGGGGCAGTGACGGGTGTTTCTCTCTTCCTATGCCGTTTAGTGGGCTTCCACACAATTCCTACTTGCCCTTCTGCTTTGTCTGTCAGGCATGGGCATGTTGGAAACAGATCCTAATTCTGGGCTCTGTGGAGAGGTATTCACAAGCCTGAGATGCAAAATGGAAACTGGGGAGCAGTGGTCAGCGTATAAGAAAGTGCCACCTTCCTTGCTGGCACATGATCTTCACACAAAGGGGACAATCCCCTTTTCTTTCCATCACCTATTTCCTGCCCACTCCAGCCTCCCCCTTCCTAATCCATTTTAATTTCTCATCCCTTTTCCTTTGTTCCTGTTGCCTCTCCCCATCATCTTTGTTTTCCCCGCCCCCCCTCACCTCTTCTTCCCAATTGCCAGAGCAATCGTGTCTCCGGTTTCCTGGATCAGGCACTCTCTTTCAGTCCATGGGGAAAAACAGCAGCAGAGCCGCCTGTTGTAGAGCAGATCTTGTGCTTGGGAAGTAGGATCCCTTTTCAGTCTCATCTGTTTCCACATTTTCCCAAGCCATGCCCTGGCAACTCCAAACCTTCTCTGCAGGGATGAGAGCACCAAGCACAGGGAGGCTGAACAACCTCCTCAGAAGGCCTCTGGAGCAGCTGTCTTTGAGCAAGCAGCCTCTGGGGCTTATTAAAAGCCTCAAATGCCTCTGGGAGGCTGCAGGAGCAGCTCAGCTCCTTGCCAATCTTTATAATAGCATTTTGCTTCCCAAAAGCTTCCCAAGGTGCCAGCTGCCAGGGTCCTTGGTCCTGAGCTGCTGCTATGCTCTGCCCACAGGTAGTGCTCAACTGCTGTCACATTGCAGCAGGTCACTGCATTTCTGCTGAGGAGAGTAATCCAGCTCCGAGACCCTCTGTGGGGAAAGGCACTACATCCCACACTGCTTGCAGCAGAGTACAGCCCTCTATGAGGGTGTGGTCTTGTTTATTAGATTAATTAACAGTCAAATGGCTCCATAGACTTCTTTACACTGACACAGCAGTTACTGCAAAACAGATCTTAACTTGAGTCTGGGTCCCAGGGAAGTGAGTGCTGCTGTGGGTAAACCACGGGAGACCACTGCCGAGGCAGAAGGAGCACCTTCTGAAACTGCTGTCACTTAGTTTCTACTTAGTTTTTCTAGTTTATCTTTTGTCACTCTTTGCACAGCTTTACCAGAAAGAGAAACTGAGGTTTATTTGTCCAGTTTTTAGCTATGAGTGCAAGTTATGACCCAATAACTTTTAAACTTGGCATCTATGTGATTTATAATTTAATACATGCTAAAATTGACTCAGAGTTGCCCATGAACTGTCTTGGCCATAAATACAAAATTCTGCATTCAAAATGTTTTGGAGTATAGTACACATTAATTTTTACTGAACCATTACTACAATTTCTGCTACACGTTGTGTTGTAAACCTTCTGCATTTTTCTATCCTTCCATTTTATTATTTTACTCTTTCCTTTTTCTTTGTAGTAAACCAAAATTTTAATCTCAGGGTACATTCTTCCTTCTCCCTGTTGGAGTGACTTTTCACTTTAATATTTGCAATTTTGAAAACTAGTTCATCTAACACAACACTCATGCCTGAATTTCAGTGTGCTCTGCAACCCATAGCTTTGATCCCTCAAAGATTTATGTTTGCACATAATCTGCAGTATGAAAAGTAGTGTCATCAGCTTCAGTGAAATGACCCACGTACCTCAAGTTAAGTACCTGTGTAAAACTTTCAAGGAGTCCTAAATCTCTGGCAAGATAGTGCTGCAGCTGTCTCTCTGAAATATAGCCTCAGCTGGTTGGACCTGGTACCTGCTACACCGCCTCAGAACAGCTCGGTTGTTACCAACAGCAAGAGAAAAACTCGATGTTGAGATGAAACTGGGGAACTTTAGCAATGAACATGTCGTTGCCCAAGCTGAAATTCAAGGTGGCAAAGGGCTTCTTTCTCGTTTCTCCTTTCAGTCAGGGCTATGAAATCAGGACTCTGGCTCTACAATTGAACACAACGCAGATTTGAGAGGGAATCAAGTTAAGCCCCGTGATGATTTTGTTTGCTTGTTTTTCTACAAGGCACTGCATGGCTGTTCCATCTTGTTTATTTTTAAAAAAGTCACCTTACCAATTCTGATCTGGCCTCATCATGCATGATCTTCTATTACCAAATCACATCCAGTGGTGAGGATGACATTGTAGATACAAAGAAGAGAAAGACTCAACATACAGATACATAATCATATATAGTCTTAAAGCCTTTATTTTAATGCAAAATAAAACAGGTAAAATTTATATAGCCATATGTAACAAAAGATCAAAATCTTTGACGTGGTACTAGAAAAAAACCTCTCAAATTGTGTGTTGAATTTCTCCCCCAAAACAATCACACGTGATTTCGAAATCAGTTTCACCTAAACACACAGGTATTGTCAGGATCACAAACACCTCTCTCTCTCCCACAATAACAGAATAGAGTCTTACAAAGCCCTCTGTGCAAAGATAGTGAATAGCGCTTCCGATTTCGCACGTAAGGCTTAGAGACTCTGCAGAACAACCATGACGGAGAGCACAGGTGTAGGGCCTCTTGGGAGCGCAGAGCAGCGCCTGCTCAGTGCAGAGGGTCAGGATGAGGCCCTGGCAGAGCCGTCGGTAGGATTCACTCACCGCATTAACTCTCTGATAAACAAATCTGTGATGGTTGGGAGGAGGAGGTAGCACAATTCATCTGTAAAAAAATTAGGCAGCATGTGAAGCTATTTCTAGATCAGGAAGCTGGAGTGAATTGGAATTCAGGGCTGCATGCACTTTTTCAAGGCAGGAGCCTTTTTTTTTTGTGTTTGTTTATTTATGCTTGGTTTCCCCCCTTTTTCCCCCCC
>VZRU01005734.1:518802-563810 GCA_013398155.1 Pedionomus torquatus | reverse complement strand
CCCCCTTCCTCCTGGTGAGACAGTCCAGACAAAGTGCTGAAGGGCCTGAAGCCACCCTCTGAGATACTAAAAGGACCCTTAACTGCATGTATTGAGGCAACTGCTGTCTCTACTCACACACCTACGCCTTGCAACAAAGCCTAATTTCCACAGCAGGCCAAAGAGTTGCTCTGTGTACTTCTACGTGAAGACTTGTTCACTAGTCAGTCCCATCACACTCAGCCTGTAATTCCTCTGTGTGCAAAAACACACTTCCAATTATAAAAGGCTTCTGCAATGGTAGGAACTGCTTCATGTCAAGCAGCAAAACAACAGGAACAAGTGTCAAACCTATACCCATCACCTTTTAATTTAAGGATAATGCTCAAAATCCCGTATACTAGATTTTATAAGACGTTCTCACTGGCATCTAGAATCAACCAAATTCTTGTGCATCACATTAAAAGGGACTGTGCTTGCACCCTGATCCAGAATTCACTGAAGAGCCAGGTAGCTTTTGGACAGAGCTCTAACTGCAAACTAACGTAACAACTTCAAAATTAATTGGTACCACAATAACCATTGAGAACACAACTGAGTCACCATCATCATCTACTGAACCTTCAGCACACACGGCTCATCCCTTAAGTCACCAGAAAGGTCTGGATGTTGCCACAAAAGAGGTAGATATGCTTCGCCATCCAGCCAGAGGAGCTATTTCCAGGGAAGTTCCAGTTCTAGGAGACAATGTGACACTGCTGCCACAGAAGCTGTGACTGTGCAGACAGTGGCACATTCAGGCACTTTTGACCTAGGACTGTGCAGTGAAGATGAGATGGAGCAATCAAAGCACAAACGTATCAGATCTGAGGCACGTAGCCAAGTAGCTTGAGCTTCTGCCATCAGGTTGTGAGGGTGTCCCTGCGACTGCGGGGAGGTCGGACTAGATGACCTTTGGAGGTCCCTTCCGGCCTGGAGGATTCTATGATTCTATGCTACAAAACTAAATCCACCATTGGTTTACTGACAGCTAATATTGTCTCTAGTTGTGCAGACAAACTACAGAGAGGAACACAGGGGAAGGGAAAAATCTTTCTATAAAAAGTATAGAAATATCCAAGTTGTTCACTCTCAGCACCAGTTTCCCTCCTCTGAGGGTGAAACACCCATAGGTGGTATCATTCTTGAGTGTCTTCCCCAGAGCTGGGAGGAGAGGTTGCAGATAGAGGCAAGGCTGGAATCCACACAGATCCTTTACGAAAGTTCAGGAAGACAGAAGGTATGTGAGGGCTTTTTTGGAGTCTTGGCAGTAATAGAAGCAGTAATCTAACCAATTACTATCAGAACTCTCACATGAGCAAAACCTTGGGAAAACCTGGTAACTGCCCAAGAAGCTGTCCTTGGGCAGCACGATCAAGGGGGAATTCCATGAAAGATATCTTCATGGCTGCACCACACTCTCCAGCTCACCTCCGCTGGTGATCGCAGTGGGTGTTACTCATGCAGATACACATGCTACAATGATGACAGTTTTCTTCCCTTTTACGGCAAGCACTGCATGTTGAAGCTGAATTATTTCCTGAGGATTCATTCTTCTCCACCTACAAGGCATGCCCAGTGAAGCCTGCTCTTAGGTGGTAGCTCACAGGGCAAACCTCCAGCCTGGGGACCCTCCATGAACCTCTGATGTGAACCTGTATCTGACAAGTCTAAAAATACAAGAAAAAACAGCCCTTCAGTTCCCAAGTGTGTCAAATTAACTACCCAAAAGTCAATCTTTTTAAGGTAGAAGAAACACCTACACATACCAGGTTCTGACTGCAGAAATGCTATTCCTATTAGGAGTAAGTCTGGGACACTGGGGCCAGCTCCTGGCAGGAAGAGCAAGACTCCTCTGAAGCAGTGCCACTTTCACTTGATAGCTCATGGTGTAAAAGTATATGGTGTTGTTTGTCCTTAAAGAAATCGCCATAACAACCCAAACCAAACACTTTCTACTTGGCAGCCCCTTGTAGATGTTATGCTTGTTTCTGCAACAAGCAAAACAACCCCTGCCTTTTTGCTCGGCAGACATTGCCACCTCTGAGGAGGCCCTAATGAAATTCTTCTCTCCTCCCTCACTGTTTTTGTTGGCTTCTGATGAGTTCAGAGTTCACAGGGCCCTATCACACCTCCCAAGTGACCCACAGTTTGGGGGTCAAACCAATAACCTCAAGTGGAAAATCAGTGACCCAGGGGAGTGATCAAAAATCCACAAATTGGGTCAAGCAGGTCCAGCCACTCAAAAGGACCAGGCCAGGAGTGTGCCCTCTGAAAGAACATGCTGAGTAGGAGCTGCTCTGACTGTCAGCTGTTTTCCAGATTTTTGGCCAGTTGTTTGACCTGGGGGTCCAGTGAAATTAATGGCAGCCAGAAGGCAGGGAGGCTGACACAACATCCTGAGAAGGAACTGATCTCAGAGCTCAAAAAGTGTTTTTTTTTTTCTGATAGTTAGCTCTGCTGGCTCCCTGTGGAAGGTGCATCACTGATGTGGGCCTTAGCTAAAAGCAGAAGCTGCCACTGAAGGAAGCAAGGGTGGCAGAAGCACCGGATTCAAGAAAGGAGTGAAACTGCTGGGGCAGTGTGAAAATGCACTCCTCAAAAATGGAATTGGCAAGGTGCTCCTTAAAATGTTCATTTTCTTGTGAGGAAGCAAAATTTCACCTTCATCTGCTAAGAAATTTTAGATGACACATAGAGGTACCTGCAAACATGTTTCATAGAGCTGGTTAGCAGCATTATTGGTTTATCTTCTAAATGACTCACCATGTAAGAACTATAGTCCATTTTGAGCTTTAAGAGCATACAATAGTCTTCTCTAAATAAAGATTGTGACTGCTGTTCAATTAACAGTACATGTGTTATTTTCTCTATGACAAGCCTGTAGAATAAAGTTTGTTTTTCTATCCCTGCTTTATTTACCTTCCAAGCACAAATAATATAAATTCTGCTTTGCTGCAGAATTTTTAAGAGCTTCTGGGTTTATTTTAAACTGAACCAAAAGATTAAAAATGCTTCAGAAAGGCTTTTTTTACCTCAAATATTATTTAGTCATGAAGTCAAATGGGTATCTGTAGGTCTCAAAAAACCTAACTAAACTACTTTCTGCTTTCTGCAGTTCTGGTGTTTTTTAAAGCCCCCACTTTGGTAATTCTTCTGTTGTGGAGAATCTCACAGGGTAGACTGGCCTAAATATCTATTGCTTCAAAAAACAACCAATAAAAAACCCCATTTCATTCCAGGTTTAGTGTGTTTTATTGTTAACCCCCATTTGCTGGTCACCTTTAACATCAGCCATGAGACACGTGCTTGGGTTATCTGAAAGGAAAGGAAATCAAAATGACGGTCTGGCTGTTCATGCTGTGCCCCATCATGTTGGGGGTTTGTATTTCATCATGACAAAGAGGGTTTTTTTGCCTCTGTTCTATGGGCAGAATCACAGAGGTCATCCTCTTTGTACCTGGTAAAAAGCAAGGAAGGGAATGCTCTCTTCTTACATCACTGTCTCCTTGCTGCCTAGGGAATATTTTGCAAGGGATATAATTTCACATGAAAAACTGCCTCCTTACCTTGTCAGGGACTACTTCTTGAAATAAACTTCAAAGACAGTCACAGACTAAGTGGCAAATGGAAAGCCTACATTTGGCTGCAGTCTCTTTCATGTCTAAACAAGACATACAGAGACTCTGGGTGATGGCATCAGGCAGCTTGGGCTGTGATTAAAGAACAGGAGAAAGCAACAAGGTCCTATCTGTGTCCAAATTCTCACTGAAGAACTCTATTGTATGCATCATGATTGCAGGCTGTTTGTTCTCAGCCAGGAGGATCTACTTTTTAAGAAAGGAGAAGGAGACGTAAGAATTAAATTATGCAAACAAACAATCTTACAGAATCAAGTACATTACACTCTCTTTATAGAGTGTCTTTATAAAGCTCATCTCAACATACACTAAAAACAGCTGACTGAAAAGACCATGTAGTCCCTATCTCTCCAGATACAGCATTAAACACACTGCAGTGCTATTTGCAGTCAGTAGCACTAAGAACGTCTGTTGCTTAATATTCAATGTGCACATAACTTTAATTTTTTTTTAAATCACTCTATGTTTCAAAAAAACCACTGCATGACTCTGAGCTTCATTACAGTCCCTCTCTGTATCTTAATAGGCAAGATATTCCTACAACAAATATTCTTTCTGTTTCAGACCAGTACTTTCTATAGCTGATGACGGGTTTTGCATTAAAAAGCCACAGGAAATCAAATCTGGTATCTTAGTGCTAGGAAGAATCTTCAGCACAAGGAAGTGCTCAGTGACTGGTGTCTGTGAGGAGGTTTGTACCTCTCAGAAGGCGGCAGATGTCTAGCAAAGTTATACTAACCTCAAACACACCACACACAGATTATTTATGGGCTGAGCTGGTGGAGGTGCTTTCTTCTCCTCTTCTTTTATCAACAATGCAAGGCAAAAAAATCAGATAACGTAAACGAATACAATCCTGGGCTCTCATGTAGCACATGCCATGTGGAGAGAGCTGTTTTTAGTTTGAGGACTGTGTTTGGAATTCCTTCAGTGTCAGGTTTCCAGTTACCAGACCCTCATCCCCGGGCCAGGCACGACTGCGGTTGGACTGGATTAGCAGAAGACTCTGCAATGTATATTACATAGCTTTGACTTCTATAGGCTTTGAAGACCAATAAAAATAATGATCATCTAACGACTGTGTTACTGGGGGGAAAAAAGAGCAGAAAAATTTCTCTCCTCCATTTTTTTGAGAATTCGTATTTATTTTGGACTTGAAGAAGGAGGGATCCATAAAAGTTTGTTTGAAATTCAACAAGAGTAGATTTCAGATGCAATGCAAGTGGGCCTGATTCTCTTCCCCTGCACGCAGTTTTGCAAAGTTTAACAGTGGCCTTGGACTGGCCTGAACATAAGAGCTTATATGCATAGCTCTTCCCTATGTACAGTATTATGGCTTGAAACATTTAGAAACAAACAGCAAAAGCACCACAGTCCTGGAAGGTAAGTGCATTGATATGTTTCTATTATTCTAGTTGAAGTCTAGCCTTAGAGCAGCAGAACAAATTCCTTTATCATTTGCAGAGGGCCACATTTTGAAAGATGCCCCCAGCAGCTCTGTAGTTAGTTTCTCACAGTTGGAGACATTAAGGTGTCCCACTTGTTTTTACATCCAGGATAAAGCATGAAGTTTAGTCAGATACTAGCTTTCCACACAGGTAAGCAGACTGCAGAAGCAACAGGAAAATACTAGTCTGATAGGTTTGAAACCACTGTAATATTATATAAGTTTTCTTATGACAACACTAACAGTATTTTTCACGCAAACAAACTGATTGTTCTCAGCCCCTAACAGAGCACGTCACAGACTGGTTAACATCAGAATTTAGAGTGCCATTTAATTAAACCCTCTCCCATCAGCAGCAAAGCCATAAAACATTGTGTTGCTCCTTTGCTCCAGCATTAGTTTATTTTCCACAGCAAATCTCAGACCAGCTTTTGATAATCCCATCCTACAGGCAAAGCCCCCCTTTTTAACTTCCCTAAATCCAACCTACAAATATAGGAAATGTGATAATCAGGATTAAAACCCTCAAAACAACAGCAACAAAACCCCGAATATGCTAGCTGGCGCTCTATAAATGCCCAATACGTATTCAAAACAACTAGTCCAATAATCCTTCCTACTCAATTCCCCACTTGCTTTGTTCATATTCTTTCAGGCATGATACATCTCTTCTACCAGGAGGCATAAAATAAAGTAGCACCTATTGAACAAGACATCGCTATTCCATGATCTCTTCAAGCTTAAAGGGATCTTAAGTAGATTGGTACTTTAAGTAGCGAGTCATTACAACATGTGTCATTTCATATGTTACTCATTATTCAACACAACATAATACCGTGTGAGTCATTAACCTCTTGGCATTAGTAACCTACTCTCAATGCTAAGCAGTCATGCTTGTTGCTCAGGAACCCCCATGCTCTGTCTGACAAGACCTGGATGAGGTTTTAAGGTCCCTTTGGTCTTTTGTTTTGCAGATCAGCAGGGGCCAAAAACTCTTCCCGTAGACTAAAAGAGTTCTTGGCCTTTGGTCTGTTGCGTCACATTTCTGAGATGACGCTGGCTAAGTTACATTGGAGGGCAGAAAACTTTTTTTAAAAGACGAGCAAATGTTTAGGTTTCTCAGTTGAATTTTGCATTTCAACGCAGACCCAAACTAATACAAAGAATTACTGCAGGCACACAGAACTGCCACCACCGGGATGAGATGCTAAAGTGAAATCTCTCTTACAGTAATATTTGTACTGCATTACTGTGCAGTAGCTCCAATGGACACGAGGACTCTGCTTCCCCTACCACAAGAAGAGCCAGCTACTTCCCTCAAGAGCAGGCAGGCAATGAGAAGGGAAAGAGACGCAGAGAGGTGAGACGCCAACACTGGCTCTAGCACAGCAGCAGCGCAAAAGCCAGGAATACTATCCAGATCTCCTTTGCCTCACCCTACCCTATACTACCAATGGTTTTTTTTTTTTTTTAGAGGCTATCAGGGTAGATAAACTAAAGGTCCTGTGCTGGTTCAGGAGCTTTTCATTTCATTTAAAAAAAATTCTGTTGCCATAGTCAAAATTCTTCTTCAGAAGGAAATAAACTCAGGCTCCAGGAGAGCTCCTCCCTTCACCTGTCCTTTACAGCGCTACTGCTATCCATGCTTTTTGTAAAGTGCTTTCAAAAACACATAAGCCCAAATTCTATCCTCTTCTCATTTTTCACGTGAAATGAATTTAAAGTACAGTGATTATTCAGCTGTGCTGTTCAAATGATTTTCAACAAATAACAGAAGTCATTAAAAGAATCTTCCTAGGCAATAACAACCTGGGCTCAGGTCTTTACTATTCAGCCGCTGGGATCTTAACACGCTGTCTGATCTTTAGTGGGCTAGTAAAAACCTGTAAGAAGTGGTTATTAATGTTATTACCAAGCTTTTAGGCTTTTTTTTTAAAGCATCTCTCATTTAAATTAAAGCATTCCTTGCAGCATTTTCTCCCATTGCCATGATGAAGCATGGCTGTCAATTCTACTTCCAATGGCACAAACTGGGTAGTAAAACCATGCTTCAATAAAAAAGGAATGATTTTTGAAACTGATTGTAGCTGGTTATTTTCCCCTCCATGTTGTCTCTTTCTAGGTTCAGACATTCTGTTAAACTCTATGGGATGTGTCATTCTCTTTTCTTCCCCTTTGCAACAAAGACAAAGCTCAAGATCTGCTGGAGGATGGCTGCTTTTTGGCGGCAAGGGTGACCTTAAAAACAAGAAGCTCTTATTTCTTTCTTCAGGCAGCATTTCAG
Source organism: Pedionomus torquatus (assembly GCA_013398155.1). Classification (NCBI taxonomy): domain Eukaryota; kingdom Metazoa; phylum Chordata; class Aves; order Charadriiformes; family Pedionomidae; genus Pedionomus; species Pedionomus torquatus. Next base: position 556,420 of record VZRU01005734.1, on the reverse strand, counting down.
TCCCCATTGTTACCTTACTGCTCAGTACTGATTTGCTCCTGAACAGCACAAACAGCCTCTAAGTACATCCCCCCCCAGTATTTTCTTTTGTTAGAACCATTAATTTCTATACAGGCACTAGATTATAGATTTCCTGGCCTGCCGCACTCCATTAACACTCTGGTAACCACCCCTTTTCCAGTCAGCCATTAAATCACCTTTAATAATTGAGATTTAAAGGCTCAGGGCATGATAAACAGCTGAAGTTATAACTTTACAGCTGGCTCTACAGAAATGTGTAAATCTCCAGGTCCGGATAGGCAAATCAGTTAATTAGGCTTGCATTAAGTCACAAACTTTGCGGGTGCTCTGACAGCAGACGTCCTGAAGCTGAGCTTTGAATAACAAGGGTCAAACCCCAAAATCCCACTGGGCTGGTAGAGACGGAAATGTCCCACCCGGTGCCCAGAGAGCAGTAGCTCTGACTGCAGCTGCTGCGACTTGCAGACGGCCGTGAGCGCCCTGCGACTGCAGCCCCTTCCAGCTGTGTTTATGCTGGCTTCTTTCTTAAGAGCTTCTACAGTTACACGAACATCAGTGCAGCTGCGGCAAGCTGAGCCACTGCCGACTGGACATGCTTTACCTGCTGCCCTCGGCGGACACAGCCCTTGTTTTACCACCCCCCATTTCCCGCCCACCAGCACGCAGGCTGCTCTTTGAAAACGGGGCGCAGCAAGTCACAGGGGCTGAGCACAGCTTATCCCTGCCCCTAGAGGAAATGCTCCGTGGATGGCCCTGCCTCACCACTAGCCAGTGAATGTTCAACATCGGTCAGATTCAGAGCTGTGGACCACCAGCCTCTTTAGGGATGTGGGTAGTAAGAGGTTAAGCTTTGGTCTTGAGGCCCAAGTGCCTTTGCTCCATCTCTGCATCAGTTATCTCCCTGTTGTTGCATTTAAAAATACTGTACGTAATTAACTGTTATCAGGTTGTTAAGCAGTGTGCTGAAGTGTGAACTTATCGTTCAATTGTTTCCTTTATTTATGAAGTCCCTGCCATTCTCTGAGGCAGCAGCCTGGGACAGGCTGTTGACTTGCTCTGATGAGGAGGGTTTTGGGCACCAGATTCTTGTAGCAAAAGCAGATTCTGAAGAGATGAGACACAGCCATGAATCTGCACAGTTCCTCAGACACCCCCTCAACACACCCTGCTGTGTGTGAATGAAGCACACGTGGATGCCGCTGCTACCAAATACATCACTCTAACGTTGCTTTGAGACCTGAACCACACAGCGTGAAGGAAACACGCAATATAGCTCCCAACCCCTGTAACCCAGGTAAGACTACAGGCATTGGTAGTGCTTTTACCAACACATATGGCACTAACTTTAATGCCTACAGATATACACAAACTGTGTGGACCATTCACAGATGAGCGTGACTTAACTGCTGACTTCCGTGCACTTCTGCACTCAGTTCTTCCCCTTCCTCTTTTCATTTGCTGGACTTTGTTTCTTTAAGAAAAGCAAAACTGGAAGTCAGTGCACATCATGTTAGAGCACAGGCTGAAGATGGAAGGACATGACAACAGGGTTAGATGCCACATCCCCCACTGTCCTCTCTGCCTGCCTCCACAAGGCCTAAGGTTTGGTTTCCTGGAGCCCATGGCTCCCACCGCCTTTTTTTGCCACTTTCCCCTCCTGCCCTGGCTTCCGTTCTCTTCTTTGCTTTCTTCCCCTGCAGCACCAGCCCTAGCAATGTCTGCAAGGAGTCTAAGATACTATGAGACACCATAAGACCTATGTGATTTTCTGCCACACCTTCCTGGTTTGGGGCAGCACTATGCATCCAGCAGGACTTAGCAGCATGGTCCCTGGGCATGCAGGATCCTTTGCTCTTTGGGAATCCGTGCAATCATCAGTATCCCAGACCTATATGAAATCCCCCTTAAGACTTGTAATAGAGGAGATACGTAGCTTCTAAATAAATGTCTTCTTTGCCATCTGCACACCATGCTGCATGCCAGATGACAAGATAAAATTTGCAACAGCAAAGTTCTTGGAGCACAGCAACCTTCTAGAGAGAGCAAGCACAGCCTGTGGCAACACGGTTATATCAGCTTAATCATGCACCTAGAACAGAAAACATCAGCATGCAGAAGCTGGAGGAGGGAGCACACAGCAGAAGACAGAAAAAAACGCTTTAAAGACACACCAAACCACTATCTCCCTGAACAACGGGAAAGCGATGCCAACAGCTGGGAATTAGTGATACCTTGCAGAGGTGACAGCACAGCAGTTCAAAGATAGGGGCAAACCAATATTGAGATAAAGAGAGGCTTTGGACAGCACCACCAGTATAGATGTTAATTTCTTTTGAACACATAGATACATCATGTGTCAAAGACTATCACGTGCAGTAGAGTCTTATGTGCAAGACATGACACTGTCAGTAGCTTCAGCTTAGATTATGATGAATACCGCCACAATCAGAGAAGCACCCCTTCTTGACCCTGGAAGGCTCCTATGTGCCATCAGTGAAAAAAAAAGAGAAGTAATAGCACTTCCCAATCTGAACCTGGTAAGAATCTGGCAGAGATTCCAGACAGCATGTCTCAATTTGTCTGAGGGAAAAAAAATAAATAAAAACACCCTCTAACTTGAAACAATCTTTTACATAATGAATCAATCAAACAATTATCTTTGCTCTAGTATGTTCAAATCAAGGGAATCATCATTGAAAATAACAACCAATTTATATAGCTCATTTAAAAGCACAGTAAGCTATGCTGCTGATTCACTAATGAACAATAAAGGTCACTACTACAATATCATTGTAAGTATTTTCAGATTGTGCAGTGTGATAGACTTGAAGTGACATGTTCATAAAAACACCCCATCAAGGTACTTAGCAGAGGGAAGTAAAGATGTAAAGAGATCTCTGCTAGCCTAGATACCAGATAGAGAAGAGGGAATAACACTATGGGACGAGGTACTTTGTGTCCAAAACTCATCCGGCCTCAGCCAAAGCCTCTGGATGTCAATGGAAGCATTTCAATGAGCTTCAGATTAGCCTCTTGTATAGGAGAATGGCATCTGAAAGGGGAGGAGAGGGCAAGGGAGAATGAGACATCTGTATCCTGGAATGAAGTAAGGAAGTTAAGGCCTGACAGTCTTAGACAGCAAATAAATAGCTAGAGTACTAAATGTAGGTTCCTGAAATGCCTCACTCTACGTGGAAACATTCCTTTTCAATTGTATTCAGAGAAAAGACTGACAAAAATGCAGTTAATTTATTTTTTACTCTTTGAGTGCTCATGATTTAGAGAAGGGTACATATATGCAATTACTAAGAAATGAGACATTCTACCAGGATGAATAGCACACCTCTGCTACACGGATGTTACATCTATGATTATTAATAACATGGCAACTGGTACAACGTAGCAGAGTGCGCCCTAAAAGGCAGCATCATGTCTTTGTTACCAGAACCAGAAGCTTCAGAGGAAGCTGCAGTTAGTCAGCAATTAGTAGGTTCCATAGACTTTACATCATAAAAGCAAGGTCCACTCCCTAGAAGCTAACTCAAAATGAAGCAACTATTAGTCCAAGGCCATGTTTGCAGGAAGATGCAGGTTTCAGAAACACAAAACACTCAATGGCATGTCTCTACTTACAGATGTTGACATAAAAAAATAAAATCCGTAACAGTTAACCTCAACAGACCTACTATTTGATCCCATAGAAAAAAAGCACAATACGATAGAGGGCCTGTAGCTAGCTGAGAATGATGACTTTTCCAAACCTCGATGTTACATCTGTAATGCTAAGTTGGATTCCTCACTAATAAATATATATGTACTTCTACTTCCAGTAAAATGCAATTTTCTTTAAAAGAACATTTCAAACATCCCTCTTTCTAATTTTCAAAAAGTAAAAGGGAGAAATCCTGTATCATATCAAGGAACTACAACATAAAATCAAGAAGAACATTCCAGTTTCTAAGTCAGAAAAGCACGAAGCAGCATACTATTCTAAGGATGCCAAATGGTCTCCACATACTAAACTCCCTTCAAAAACTTATAAAACTTGTGGTATAAACTAGTACAACTGAAAGTGAAATGTCTAAGGAGGAAAAGACCAGGGTTAAGGGTTCTGTATTGATTTCTTTTTTTTCCTAATCAGGATTAAAGTGATTTCAGCTGGGACCCAGCATTACAGATGTAATTATAATTTCCATTTATATTTTTAGACTGTGTACAAAGAAGTGTAATAACGGACAGCTGAACATTTTCCATTGTCCATTAAAAATGAAATGTTTCTGATGAAATCTCTTTAAGACCAAGGACCACTGCAGTAATCTCTCAATAACAGAGCTTTCTTCAGATGTTTGGTGACAAGAGAGAAGGGAGAGCTGTCAGCCTTTCACACAAAGAAATCAAACCAAAGTGACATTAACGCTGTTATTCCCTTCAATAATACTGAAGAAATTCCAAGTTAAGATCAGTAACAAGGCTCTTCAAAGAAAAAGTCGGATTATTCATTAAATAACCTTTCTTGATATTATTTACAGGATATTTAACAAAAAGCATTGCATTAAGGCAACACTAAGAAGGCATTATTTAAACCACAGAAAGTGCAGGGAGTGAAAAAGTGAAATTTCTCTAAGTACCACTGCCTGTCTGCCATCCTTCCCTCATACTTTACAATGCACTATTAAGTTCAGGTTTCCTGGAGGCCTCTGATAGCTACGCAAATGATTGCTATTGAAAAGCAAAATGTATTCAAGGTAAAGCAGGTGCTTAAGTGCTCTTATGGATCTGGGCCTAAAAATTCAAGTTGTAAACCCCAACTCAATTTCAACTGACTAATTGAATTTGTCCTTTTTTTTTTTTTTGTTAAATTCCCTTTCGTTTCAAACCGATGTGCTCTGTGCTTTCTTCCATAAAGCGTGGTGCAGTCAGTACTGCAGCACAGCCTGTACCACTGAGCTGCTTCCACTCACCATTCCAGAGGGGGCTGGAGCACACATGCCACTCTGTAAAGAGATCCTTAGAGAAAATGCTCAAAACTAGCACAGATGTGTTCAGACAACCTAAATTCAGCTTGATTCCCTAGTATTGAGAAACCCAGATACCTTCAGAGACCACTACTACAAAGCTAATTAGAGGACTAACAGGAGTCGAGTCAGCAAGTAAGAAACAGGATGCGCAGCAAAGTCACATAGGCTTTCTGAGCGTGGCTACTGGGATCCTTCAAGCTTTTAACTGATTTTGGAAATCTTTAATTGCTGAATGTATAAAGTATGTTTGCTGTTTGAGGATCTTTGGATCCTCTTCTACTTGTTATGCCCCAGCTATTGTTTTGGGTGATTGATTTCTGTTCAAAAGCATATCTCTATAACTCTTTTAGAAAGCAAAACAGAGGGAAAAACTGTGATCATACCATGCTTCTAAAAATACATTCTGTTTATACCAAAGACATTTTGGTTCTCAGTACACAAGTACTGCTTTTCTTTAAAGTATAGCATCTCAGATGAAGCCAAAATTCTTAACAAGAATGCTAAACAGAGGACCAAAACCTGGTGACACATGGGTATGTACAAGAGTACACTAACACCAAGATCCAAGCAAAAAGACATTCACATGGATTTTCAACTGTGAAATCCTGCTGAGATTGCTTTTGCTTGCCAGATTTTGTCATGATCTACAACAGACTGCTCTCAAAGTACTTCCCTTCACCTGTAAAACAAAGGCTATTTTTCTTCTTTAAATGAAGAAAAGTGTCAGCTACTCAATATCCAAGCACCCCTGTTGGCTTGGGGTTTTACTTGATAACCTGGGCTGGGTTTTGTTCACACATTTACTACCCTCTCTCTCTGCCCTTGGCTGGAACTGGCTGCAGTTTCAAGGTGCTGCCTCAGACTATCTAATGCACAGATCCAATCTCCTTGCTGAATTACATCTGGAGTGGAACAGAAATGGCAGATAATTCACTTTCTATTAAAGTTAACACCCTCCTCCTCTTGCTTCCCACATATGTTATACAGTGGATGCGTTTGCATGTTCTGCTCTGTTTCTTCATGTTGCAAGTGCATAAGCTGTCAGTTACTCTGTGCAGAGAGAGCACGGTGACTTGAGGAATAGCTTCCAATTTACATGACTCCCCACCTCATCACCATTCAAACACTTAAATGAATCCTGCTGAGAAAGAAGGCCTGAAGCAGAGAGACCTTTCTTTAGGCACTGTCCCCCCCAACCATTTCCCCCCTCACTGAATGGTTAATCAGAGCAGAATAACTTTTAAAAATAATATTTGTTCAAACAGCTGTAGGATCCCATCTGCTCACGTACAGAACAGAGTGTAGAAGAAGTGGAGGCCACACTGCTACCAGACAAAAGCCAGCAGAAGGTATCAGTTTTGTCAGTATCTCTATAGCCAGCTTAAATAACGTTTGGCAGACAAAGTTTTCAAGCAAAGCCACAACCATCACTGTAAAGAGGTGGTTAAGTTTTTAGCATGTGCGTTGTGGTATTTAATACATTTCCAAGATACAGCTTGCTGAAAGTCTGACGAGTGGCCTATGTACTATTTAACACCTACCATACGCTTATAAAGTTTGCTGGTGTGCTTCTGGTATATCCGTAACATCTTTACCAGTGGTAAAAATGCTCTATAGCTCAGCCAGATTTTCCCAAATAAGCATCAACAACAGAGCAGTATCACTGTGCATCTTGTGCTTTGTTTATGCCATATTTTAAAGAACTGTTCTAGTAGAAAATTTTGTACAGGTGCTAAGTGACAAAATTAGTGCTAATTTACATAACTATTAAATGCTAGAACAATGCAATCTTTTCCAAGCCTGGAGATGAGGGTAAAGATTCTTAAGAAAGCAAGAATTAATTTTCTCTGACAGGGTACAACAGAAGTTTTAGCTTCATGCTTGCTCTTAAAGTTACCGGTCCGTAACTGCTGAACGTTTGCAACTCTTCACACCTTGTATTACATTCATTTTTAAGTCCTACTTTTCCTTCACATACCTGTGGTAAGATGGGATGGGGTGGAGAAGAACACAGAGAGCAGGCAAAGATATATTCCCTTTTCCAGATGGAGAGATTTGGTCTGTGAACATTAGTGGGCAGAATTCCCAGAGGAAAAACAAATATCCTAATCAGAGTTTATCAAATTACAACCAGACTGACCCAGACAGCACAGAAATGAAGGAATATGCTCTAATAGTGATCACATTTCAGTCTAAACCTACTGCTGACTGCAATCGGTAAGAACACATCCATGGATTGCAGTGGTTCTGGATCAGGTTCATACTAGTTTCTAAAAAACTTCTCGCAGAATAAGGTGTTACTCAAATCAGCATCAACATATCCAAAGCATGATTTTCCACTGTCATAGCTGAAGAGCAACATAAAAGCATTAGGTGAATATATGGGCAAAGAAAACTGGACAAAAATTTGTGGAATTTAGACTATTCTCTTGATATGTATTTAAGAGACTTCTGTGCAGAAGAATTAAATATGTCACCTACTTATGAAATGGAAGCTGTTTGGCTGCCAATTGTATAAGCTCTGTTGAAACAGCTGCTCTAGCAACTGTTTTTACTATTAAATTCTTCGGTAATTCTCTTAATCCCAAATTAGCCACCTCTTTCCTTTAATCACCAGTTTATATAAAAGCTCTCATCACAAGGCAAGGTTTCACCATGGATAACAATCACAAACAACTGCAGGTCTGCTTAAAGCACTGCCCTTGTGTTTCTCTCTGTCTCACATCTCCCCCACCCTGTTTCTTATTTCTCGGTGGGTGGCATGCTGAGTGCTCATGACTCTGTCCCTATGTGTTTGTAAAAGAACCCAGAACTGTATTTAAGTTAAGATTTCACAGCCTGTCATTACCTTACAGCATGCAATTAAGACTGTCCACATACAATTCACTTTCCTACTTTATGATCATAATCTCCTTTTCTCTTTCATAAGTGTGTACATAGGAATACCTATAACTGACTCACTTGAAATGGTTTGCTATTAGAAGCTTGAAATTTGCCATTGCTTCCTTGCTGTTTTTAAGAGTTTCCTGTTTGTTCCTGAACCTGCTTTGCAAAGACGGGATAAAAATAAAGAAGCTGGACAGATTATGGAGAACTAACTGCAGTCTGTCTCTGAGCATTGGGTGCCTTCCCAAAGCCACTGTTTGCTTACAGGAACCTAGCTGACCCGTGATAGAACATACAGGAGGTTCATGCACAACGCTGTCAGAGTTGCAGGAATCTCGCTCAAAAAATCCTGATCCAATACCCTTGACAATCATACATACCTACACCTGATGCTGTTGGCTTCCTACATTTCTCCTTTCTGCAGTTGTTTTTACAGCATGATCATTGACAACCATCTTTCAGTCACACCTCCAGACCCACTTATCAAGAGAAAGCCAAAGCCAAGAACTGCAGTGGAATTGTCTTCTTTTACAATGACTTTTCTCACAGAAAGAAAAACTTATTTCCTCACTTTTGCAGCCTAGACTCCACACTTTTTGATCAGTTCTGATTTATAGCCCAACACAAGCAACAATTTTTTTATTCTAAATATCTGTACCTATAAAGCAGCAGCTGAGCTTCCCAGCCTGTTGGTCTCCTGAGCAATTTCAATATCCATCAACAATGCAAAGGGTATATTTGCATTTTGTAGCACACATCTTATTCACTCAGCACATCACCCTGTTGATGCAGTCTATGGGGCGTATGCTTTTGTTTTTTCATTTGATCGCCTTTTAAATTTTCATTCACTTATCTTTTTTCTGCAGATCCTTCATCTCAGCCTAACCATTTTGTACTGACACTTCTTTCTTTCATTAATATTTTGTTCCCTAACAGTTGCTTTGTTCTTTTACTCACTGGAGGCATAGCTAATACAGCTTTGTTTTCTGAGGCAAAGCCTCCATAACTTTATTAAGTTTTATAACTTTAATCCAAGCCCTTTTGTTCACAGACAGTATTTTCCTCCATCTCTGTACTTTTAGTCTGAATTTGGTGCCCTTTGTTTGAATGGGAGGTCCTTGTTCCTGGTTATACACTAAAATCCACACCAGATCCATGTTATTTGTAACTGTGACACTTGAAAGTATTTTTATTTACTCCAGCTAGTACCTCCTTGCAAAAAGCCTGGCTGTTCAGTTTCAAAATATTAATTGACTTTTAAACTATTCCATATTGCATTAACTGGCTTTTTGCTATGAGGAGTTGACTGACTTATTAGAAAAATTGAGAAAACCCATCCCTGCCTGCCTCCTTCTGCACTTCTAAAGTATTCCTCTGGGACAATCTGGTTTTTCATGGCTTTTTTCAAACTATGTCCCAGTCGTTGCATTTTCTTTGCTCAATTTTCTTTAGTTATTCCCATGGATATTATAGAAGTGGCCTGCCAGCCACAAACCATGATTTGATGTCATGAATCTTGACCTTTCTGGCATTCTAAAGCATACTTTTTCAGTATTAAGACTTAAGTTGGCTTGGATAGAGATATCTTGTTCATTTTGACTGGTATTTCTATTTCATTAGAAAGGTGGAGGTATGTTTTACGACCAAGTCTCTTTCCTTTTTAATTCTGACTTAGAGATTTCTGTAATTGTCACTCTGTTTACAATTTTCTTTCCCCTCTTTAGCCAAGTCTTAGGGAAATTCACAAGACTGTTTTTTGAGACATCTACAGTACACTTATTCTTTTCTACCTGCTCTGTTTTTAACGTCCAAGACTCTCCCTGCAGAAGGTATACACAGGTTATTTATGAACTCTGCATGTTTTTGGACAAATGCGTTTTGACACCATGAACAACAAAAGGCCTTCAGACTTCACATATGACACTAAGGTGATATTAATACTGTGGCACATTGCAGCAGAGTAACTGAAAGAGAGATAAAACAGAACAAGCTGCAACAGAGCACTTCCAGCTTTCTCCTGCATGTGCACATCACAAATCTGGTGTCCCGCTATGGATTTGGACCCAGTCCTTCTTGAAAAACATAACTTCTCCGACATCTCAGAGACACTGGACAGCTTCTACAGCAATCAGTTTTATTACATTGCAGAGTTAAGTAAAGTTAGCTAAGCAAATCTTAAACTGTTTGATATTGGATTTAAGCTAATCTTTTAACGAACATATCAACTTGGTTCCCAAGCTTGTGCTTTAGCATCTGAGAATGATCTTTTTTCTTTGCCTATATTTCATCTTGGCTGGTTTATTGTAACGTATCTTGGAGGTCCTTGAGTAGAACCAGTATTTCCATTAAAACTGATTCTAAATTCATCTGCCAGGACTTAAAACCCAACTAAAACCATACACATATTTCATTTATAATGAGATTACCACATTGGAAGATACAGACAGATAAGATTTTGCTGCATTTTCAATGAAAGTACAGCTGTCAAGATAAAAATCCTATTTAAAAAATATCCCTGACTAACTGATATTACTTTAGATGATTAAAACAGAAGAGGAAGTTAATAATCAAGTATAGCACAGAATATACTGTTTGAATATTATTTATATTTCACGTGACTAGGATGATGAAATTAGGTGGGACATTCATTTTTTGCATCCTACTTAGTTCTAATCCTATTTAAGACTCCAAATTATCAAGTCTTCTTAGTTTTGCAGTTATGTCAGGGGAATATTAAAAGAAAAAGATTCACATTGCAAATTAAAAAAGACCACTCACAACTGGTTCTCTTGAGCCTCTTCTCTTAATCAATAGGAGAAATGGGGGAGATACAGACTTCTTTTCAGCTACCTGAAACTACAAAGTACTTTCCCATCACTTGTCTGGTGCCCTTGACTGGTTTGCACCACTTTGGAGGGAAAATCTGGGCCTTACTAAAATTACTGTGTATTACATTATGCACTAAAAGTTAATAGGTTTCCCATGTAACTATAATATATGTCCAGCAGTGTCATGGTTTCACTGACAGACTATGACTTTAGTGACTCTCAACTGGGTTGATAAGTTATTTCACTGCCATTAAAGTTTTGGCACACACACACACCAGTTTATGAAAATGTATCTGTAGGTGCTCTTTTTTAACCGGATGAATAATGCTGCAACTTAAACAGTGCTACAAGGCAGCAATGGTATTCCTTGTGATACCTGCAGCACTGCCAGCCTCTGCCTGCNAAAAAAAAAAAAAAAAAAAGAAGAAAGTAAATCAGTAATGTAATGAAGTCAACCAAAGAGAGGAACAGTGGAGAATTGAGAGGCAGACTGTTACTAAGAAGTGGCTGAGCACCAACAAGATCCCTGGAAGATAACTGGGCAGAGGAGCAGCAGTATTGTGGGACAGAGCAACACCGTCACCGTTACTGAGAACCAGTGTGCCACTGCATGGCACTTGTCAGTGCAGACAGGTCAACACCAAAAAACAACCGGAACATCACATCCCTCAGCTGATGGCCATAACCACGACTGCACTGCTGGGTCAATGCTGTGTAACATAGTGTCAGATGTCAAGGATGAATATAAGTGAAGTACACAAAATGAGAAGAGGGACAGATTTTTTTTGCAACGTGAGATGGAACAAGTTAAATCAAAACCAAAAATGTTTAAAGCCAGAAAAAAAGTGATTTAAACCATCAAGCAGGGAATTTTGACTTAAGTAACTGATTTTAAACCTTGCTTTTTCATCTGCGCTCCTTGGTTAGTCAATTCCCATAGGTTGGCAATGCTCTGACAAGTTGATCTGCAGCTAATTATAGTCTGCACTAAAATTGTGATTTTTTTTTTTTTTTGCTAACCAGGAGAATACACTATATACATATTTAAGCAATGTCAGTATATTAATTTCAGATTCTCCTAGACAATGGTGAATGATGACTCTTATTTAATAGACGATTAACTTGTGATTTGTGTCAAGTCACTTTCTGATAGCATTTTTTGGATTCAATTATACTGCAGAAATCCTGCATTTTCAAATAAACTTGGTTAGTAAAATAAAGGTAAGAATACTTAAATGCAAGAAAAAGATAATGAAGCTTGCTAAGTAACCTGTTCCTTCCATTTGAGAAACCCAATTTCTTCAAAACTATGCTTTTGATCCAAAGAGTTGGAAATGGTTTTGACTGAACTCTAGAGGCAACCTCATAAACTGACTGCATGGAGACTCTGTCCCCTTGAGTCAATGCTGTTTTCATGCTCTGTAATGTAAGACTTAAGTGATCAATCCATTTAATTTATTGAAAGGGAGGTTAAAAGATAACATAAATGATCAGGATCGCTATATAGAAAAACTGAAGGAGAGGTAGTTTACAGGCTTGACTCTTGAAATCTAGCAGAAAAAAATATTTACCATAGTATCCAGAAACGGAAATTGGCTAACTTCAGAATTAAGAAAAAAAAAAAAAAGGCATAATCTTTTAAAACAGTAAAATAATTACCCTCTGAAGAATGTAATGAATTCTCCACAATGTGACATTTTAATTCTAGGTTGGATACTTTTGTAAATATATTTCTATAAGTAATGAATCAAAATTGAAATTTAGTTTGACACAGAGATGTAGAAGGTCTTTGAGGGTTCACACAAGGTGATCAAAATTGTCCTTTCTGGCTTCATACCTAGAAATGGAGGATGTACTGCTGTAAGAAGTGCAAGTTGCATGGTGAATCTCAAGAAAAGCTTCCAGTATGGTAAGACTACGTGCTGCCACTGTACTGCAAGGCTAGTTCCTTAATACATTTGCAAGTTTTCCAGTTTTAAGACGAATGTTACATTTAAGACAGATATTCCTGTGAGCGAATTACCAGTTTTCTCAGTGGTCTCCTCCCAGCCACAGTAACAAAGCTGAACTCATTTTTCCATGCTAGCAGTTATTTTCTAATGCTCTTACTGCATTTTCAACTCCACCCTTTTCCTCATCAAAAATGTCTGTTTTTCAGTAATACAAGGTTACTAGAGAAAATCTGGAGTATTAGCTTTCCTTTGGAATCAGCTTTTCACCAGGAAAAACGGCTGAGCTTTCTGATCTACACTCATGTCACCAAGTGTCCCATTCAGTGTCTGACAGTCTGCTTTTGGTCACAGCCAGCTTTTCCATCAACACAGAAAAGAACATGTCCTTGGACACAAGATTTCTCCAAACAAGGCTGCCATTGGCAAGCCTGTGATTTACATCAAGACAGATTTCCATAAAAGCAAGCTCAAAAATAAAACTACGAACAAATGGAGCAGCTTCAGCTTCATATCTGTTTCATAGCTCCATCAAGAAAATATTCTGGACTGCACGAATAAAAAAAACCAGGCATTAAAAATAGTTTAAAAAATACAAACGTTTTTCTGGTTCCCGTGCCTTTGCCGTATACCTCTTCCCAAAAGATAAGGCTAAAAGGTATAAGAATCAAGCCATTCTGCTCCTAAGCTGGGGGATTTAACATTGCTTAATACTACTACTCAGCACTACTTAGCTGTAGCCCCAGGGCAACATGTAAGTACTGAGTGCAAAGAACTGTATCTGCTCTTGCAAAGCCTTCCATTCTGTCTTTCCCACTTTGCTGCTTTTCGGCAGACTGAGCAGCACAATGCAGTGTGAGATGAAGACCTGCCACTCTCCTGCCACAGCCACTTATCATCTAATTCAGACGTTTGCCTCTGTAGACATTTCCAAACTGAGTCTACGGACTGGCATTATTTTACCTAGAAACTTAACTACGTAACTCAGCTGGCCACTCATTAAGGCCAGTCACATACAAAAGCCTCCTCCAAAGGCTGCTGCCTACTGTTTTCAGCTTTTAATTAAAATGGTAACCTTACGCAGGAACAGATCCCCTGCTCAAAGGCAAAAAGGGCATCACTGAGCTAAGTGAGACCAAGACACTGGATTTGCTGCTTCATCTGCTGAAAAGACAAGCACCCTTCACACAGCCGAATTCCTCAAATGCAATTAATACAGATTCATATCACCTGAATTTGGCCCATAATATCTAGGATTAAATTAGCGGCTTCATAGAAAGACACAAAAATACAAAACAAAATGGAAAAGCAGCAACAATGTTTCAAAGCTGAGATGTTTACAACCCAGCAGCCATGTTCAGATGTTGCTGGCAACTGACTTCCTCTTCATCCAGGACGTGTGTGTGCCCTTGCATGGGAATGGGTAGTGTCTTAGGGACACCAGACATTCATAAAGCTATTTGGCAGGCGATCATCCCTTCTTCTTGCCCAGTGGGGAGGAACATCAAGACAGATTTACTCAGTCTGTCTGTGCCCACACGCACTGGCACGACTCCTGCTGGCTTCCAGGTAAGCAGAACCTGTGTAGGTCCCAGCCGCACTTCACATGGCACAGATCCTCTCCGCCATTCGCATCCAGTGAAACTGGCTGCAGTCCAAGTGCCTTCCTCTCTTTCCTTGTGTTGTGCTACACCAGGGTGGCAGGCAAAGGTCATATCTTCCTGGACTCAACACAATATTGCAATAAGAGTTGATTTCCCAGCATCTACAACCCTCATCCGAATCCTCTTTAAGTATCTCTTATTAAACTACTTAAATGGCTAAGTAATATAGACAACTATTTGTCATGTCCATACCAAATGCAGCTTGGTGGTTTGAGACCAAGGTGAGGACAGGGACAAGACACGGGCAGGAAACCATGGACTAATACTCGAATGCTGGGGAGAGGAAAGGTACTTTGAGGAAATATGTATTTCTTTCTACCTGCCTTCTTTTTTTAAATAATGCTGCCCATTACAGTAGTATTCATGGATCCTCCACTGAGACTAGGTTGGCAAATGGGTTGTTTTTACCTGGATTCCTCTATACTCCCGGGCAGTCAGCCATGAGAACAAAAGAAATCACTCATTTCCATTAGTGGCTGGCAATGAGACTGCATCCCCTTCTTCTGGATTTAGACTTCACTGTAGCAATCTAGTCATTTGTGACTGCCAGGGCTTAATTACTGCAGTAACATGAAACTGCAAAACTTCAAAAACCTCAGTATGTAAAGCAGGAGCTGACTGCTGGACTGCAGGCACGCCCAAGGGTGCTCTGACCCAAAGCTCTGCTCCCGTCAGCCTGGAAACCCTCTGGAGACACGGCAACAGCATGGCCTGTGTGTGGCAGCACAAGTGTTCAGGTCCAGAAGCACGTGACCCCTGTGTGGTGCAGGCCCTCTCACTCTCCAGCATAATCTTCTTAGGCACTGAGAAAAATTACATTCTTCACACTGATCTCCAAAAGCTTATTGAATGTTTGGATGGCTTCCTAAATGGTGAGTTCCAGCCAGCTGAATACTCAAACCTGTCAGAAGAGCTACAGAGTCATGATTCCAGCAAGTTAAATGGCAGTTAGGGGAAGAAAACTGAGATTCACTCTCTGATTCAGATGGGCCTACTTTTCAATAAAGAAACCCCAAAACCCCACAAAACCGCAGGGTGCAGAGGTGAGCAGTGCACATACCTCTGGGACATGCCGAGGATGTGGCGGCCTTGAAAAGGACGGAGGTAGAAGGAACATACAGAACACTGCTGCATGAAGCAAGGGCACTTCTGCATCTACAGTGCTGTGCTCAGTTCTGGTCATCCTCGCTCGAAAGGAATACCAGTGAAATAAAGAGAATTCAGAGTGATGGAAGGTACTTCACTGGGAAATTTCCATTTTATAAAGGCAGAAAAAATAAGGCTGATTAGCTTGAAGGGAAAACGAATAAAAGGAGACATGATACGGGAATGCGAAAATTGCTGTAGAGAGTTACACTGGGCACCAATTGCTAATTTATTCTTGTAATTCACAAGGAAGCACTGAATAAAACTGAAGTTTAAAACAGATAAAAAAGATTAAGAGTAAGAATATCCACACTCAGTCAGAAAATACAGGACACTGCTGGAAAGCAGGATTCTGTTGAAAAAGTCAGTTACTGCACAGAATGAATTTCCAAAATGAGGGCTGACACAAATATCATTTGAAGGCAGTAACTACAGACATGTCCTTTAGTTTATAATCCATGTACATTAAAAATACCTACAGACATTCAACAATATATATATTGGTTTCCAAAAGTAAGATATACTTTGTATTTTAATCTGTAATTGGACACAGCATTACATGTTTATCCATCAGGGTCTCTTTACTTTTTAATGTAAATAACTCAGTGGAAAGAGAATGAAGAAGAAACTATTCACTGATTTCCTAAATGCCAGCTCTACTTCACAACAAAGACTTGCTTCTTGCTTGTAAATTGCTTTTTTTGCTTTGCTTTTACAAATTATCCTGCTCGTAGGCCCAAGGAGTGGACTGGAAATCCCCTTTAAGGTCTATCCCAGCCCTCTAATAGCTTTGTTTTCCTCTCACTGCTTCCCACTATCTCTTACGGCATCCTCTCACTCCCCTTTCCTGCTTGCTAAATCTTACACTCTGTTATTAGAACTCCCATAGAAACGGGACTGAAATCTCTGAAATGCTTCCTTTTAGTTATGCCCCACTGGTTTCAGACTAGAATTACTCTTCATTGAGTTGATAAGGATTAAAAATTAAAAAAAGCCCTCAGAGAATTCACTTCTTATTTCCACAGTGTTCAGTTAAAGCACAGGGATGCTCTAGTGCAATAGGACTGCTAGTCAGATGTGGGACTCCAGTGGCTGTGGCTGCTGTAGTGGAGGCTTTCCATTTCTGTCAATGCCAGCTAGGATTGTATCACTATAAACTCGGTCAATTATGCCCTGCTGAGACCTGTTATAACTCTTGCAGAGCCATCTTCTTCAATGTCGTGCTCTGTCCATGTAGATCATGACTCTTGCAATGAGAGAGCTTTTTTTTTTTTAAATTCAAAATTAATAGTACGGTTATAAAGATGGCACTAAATTAGCAGCAAAAGGTGACAAGACAAAATTGCAAAATAACCTCTCATGTTGGAGCCAGACATCAGCTGTGGGCTGATTTCCCTACCCATTGGAGGGAGGGTGAATCAGTGTGTGCCTATGAGGCTTGTGCCATACCTGGGTAAGGATGCATACTGTCTTTCCATCCCCTCAAAGTGAAGATTGTATGAGCTCCCATCTGGACCTCTTCCAGGCACCTGTGGAGAGGAGAGTAATTAGAGATGAAGATCAATTATGCAGCCCAGCTAGTAACAATGCATCTCAAAACGATAAGCAGAGAGCACATGATGCTGCAACATGCCAAAATCAACAAAAGAAAGGCAAGGGCTTAAAGAAGCTCCCAATCCCATACATAATCTTATCACTGCTGACAAGAAAGGCTTCCGTATCAAAGAACTGTTTAGAATGGGTACGATCTTCAGAGGCTTTTCCTCTTCTGCGTACTAGCCAGAATACTCTTTTCTTCCCTGGCTGGCCTTCCTCCTAGAATTCAGTAAGATGAGGATGTAATCTAATTAAGCACACCCCTTCTGATTCCAGTAGCATAACTACTTGAATCAAAGCTAGCATCTTTGTACCAAGTTTGCTGTTTTTTCACTTGTGTGTTTTGCTTCAGTATAAAACGTGACATAAACAGGCTTTGCTTTCATTCTTAACACAAAGCCAGAAACTTTCCCTAATGCCACTGCAAAGCAAAGTATCCAGCTGGGAGTTAAGTGCATTTATCATGCTCTGGTGCCATTTCAGAAGTGAAGCATTAGTGCACTCAGTCAAAATGCCAGCTCGCTACTTGGTTTGTTTTCAAGATGGCAACTGGTGTTGGCTGGAGAGCACAATTCTATCAGGAAGGCTCCAACTGGGGTACGAAACAGTGAACTTCAATGCTTTTAGCACACAGGAACTCTCCCAATTTCACTCACTCAATGCCTGCTGATGGCCCAAAGTGTTAAGAGCCTTGTTAAAATGGGGCTATTAGTCTTTTCCTCCATAAATGCAGGAGGCTCTGACTGCCTTTAGTGTTTCCTACATTAGTATGTATTCCTATTCCAGTGCTGCTAGAATCAGCAGTTTTATAAAGCAATATACTAAGAGGCCATTTAAAATCCCCTTCCCCTTTCACAGATTAATAGCAGAAAGGAAGATTTAATGCCTTTTCAAGCATTTTTAACAATTCATTAAAAAGAAAAGGATAAATCACATCAAGCTTTCAGCAAATGCCTGATTATAAAAAGAGAAAACAAACAAAAATTAACATGTTTTTCACATTCTACAGGTTAGAGTACATTTCTGTCAGTCCTTCAATTTATGCACAATACATCATTTTCACTGAAGAGATGTAAAAGCTTCTACAATAGTAAAGGTTATGCACTCAGGTGTAGTAGGTCCAATCTAGCTTTACGCAGCATTTCTGTGTACAATTTCTTGTGGACCCATCACATAAACCAAGTCCAGTGCAAAGAGAGGCACTAGCTCTTGGAGCTACTAGGCGAACTTAGGAATTATTCCAGACAAATATCATTATGCACTTTGCCACTCATTGAACATGCATACCCATGATACCCATAAGTGAAAAAAAGTATTTAGCACAAGCCTCTTGCTAACTCCCCTTTATCCAACTCAGAACTGAACAGAGTCCTCATGGTGCTGACGGATACAAGAAATAACCACCTCTGATTTGAAATGACCCATGCTTCAGCAGTGCCTGACTTTGGAAGAGCAAAAAATAACAGTAATTGCCCTACATTTCAAAAAGAGGGCAATAGGCTAAATGGATCATTCATTCATTTTTTCCACCAGAAAAAAATGACAGAGAGAGAATTTATAAAGTTAGAGTCACTTAGGCTGAGAGTCACAGTCACTTTGGCTGTTCTTATACTCCTAATTCGATCAGGTTGATTATTTCCCTTAATTCACCAGGTACAGCAGTGAGAAAAGAGCCTCCATATTTCTGTTGCTTTGTGAAGAAGAAGGAGGGGAAAATAAATGAATGCATAATTTGGTTGATTCAACACAAAAGCCACATAATATACGCTCTACCTCCATGGCTGTAGATAAGCTACTAGTCATGTACAGCGGCAAGATGTTTATGACCTAAAGGATGTGTCTAAGTCAGTGCACTTGCAACCCTGTGCAAGTTTCCTGGTGACCACTCTCACACCTAGCAGGAGTGACAGCAGCCAGTCAATGTGCAAAACCACAGACAGATTCAGAATTGTGCCAGCATCAAGCAGTGATCCCAAAACCTATACCAATCACTAGAATGTAAGAAGTATTTACATTGCAAGGGCTTTTTGCAGCCTAAAGCCACCCCTTTTCTGATGGTTTCCTACAGACCAAATAGAAGGCGATACCCCCCACCAGGTCTGTTTGTATATATGATTTGAGAGACAGTTGCCATAGAAACACCCTGGCGGTGGATAGACAATTTTGCTAATTTGGATCCATCGAGCGGCTGAGTCTCTGCACCCTATATAAACCCCCCGACGCACGGGAAAAGCATGCTCTGGCTCTGCATGGCTAATTAAAGACTCAGCCATCTCTTTTCCTGTCCCTTCTCCATCTGCCTATGCGACAGTAAAAACGTATCATCACTCAGCCACCAGCAAAATGGTGCCCGGAATAAAATACTATCCTGATGAAGAGAGAAACTGCAAAAATGGAAACACCTCCCTCGTAAAAGTTATTTATGTTTCAGAGACAGTCAAAGCAAAGGGCTCCTTGTTGCCTTTTACAACAAACTAAGCTAAAAATCAGCGTGAAAGGTACTAATTAACAAGATCAAAATATTCTGGCTTCTCTTCCTTCCCCAAAACAGGACATACGCAGCTGGCCCTCAGTACAGGTGTGGAGGTTTTAACTGCATAGTTAACAATCACAAAATATTTAGGCAAGAAACAATAGTCTTAATAAAAAGGATTAAAACATGGAAATCCTATTGAAGCTAAACAGATGCTGACCAGGAGGTGACCAGTGAGGTGTGGGAGCTGATGGAAGGTGCATTACTTAGTTGAGTCTGTATCAGAGGCAGCTTCTGAGACCAACGCCCCAATCAGTAAAGAGAGAATACGACAGCGGTGAAAATACACATTTCATAAATGTATGGTAATGAATAACAGAAAGAATGATCCAAAACACGCTCCTGTATTTTTAGGGTTTAAATTAACGACATCAACTTAAATAAGAGCCATCATTATCAAAAGATCATCTCTTAGTCTAAAGCGGCCTAAACTAACAAGCAAAACATGAATATGCAAAAATAATGGGGTAGAGATAAACACAGCAACAGCCATCATCCCATCAATGCAATTAAAAGAGCAGCATGCTTTAATTGAGGAAAGGAAATGCTATCTCTATCAAAAACCAACAACAAACAATTCATGAAACTTAACTATTCTGAAGTATAGGTATGGCCAAGACCTTTGTAGAATAGAAAATTAATAAACTGGATAAGCATATGAATCAAAACAACTAGCATCAGGTTAGCAGAGACAGTAAAGCCATTGACTGGTTGGAGAGAGGTAAAGCCTCAAGGAGTCAGCCATTCCCTGAAAGGGAGAGCAGGCAGAAACCTCTGCACCAGCAGGTTATTCTCCTAATTGCCCCTTTGGGAATCCCAACGAATTCTCTGAAGCACTTAGCAGTGGCCATACTTAGAGACAAACGGGCAAGGCACTGCATCTATATAACTCAATGCCTTTATGGTCAGTATTTTCTGTCTGCTGGAAAGGCATTTCTTTGACATAGCTAGTAACATTTTTGTTCACATCTCTCTCTCCCTTTTTTTTTTTTTTTTAAACCAGTCATTTCCATCAGCAAACAAGGTTTCTGCGATAGAAATACGTCACTTCAGAAAAAGTCCTGTGACACCTCTGCATCTTTAATTAAATCCCTGCCAGTCCCCAGGGGCAGAGCCAAGCTGGGGGATGTGCAGACTGGAGACCAGTGCGGCCACGGCACGCTGCTCTCCTCTCTCCAAGTCCACAGCCCTTAGCAGGGGACCAACTTGAAGGGCCAAAAGGCAAAGAAGAACAAGTGCAGGCTGGGACCCCCTCCACTTCCCTGGCCAAATATTTTAGACTGAAAACCATTGGAAGATTCATACCTTCATATTTCACATGCAGATCCAAAACAGATAGAAAGGGAAAGCAACTGTACAGAAAAAGAGAAAACAAAAGCTGTGCAGGTGTCACTGCAAGCTATATTCCTGGCAAATATAGTAACTGCAGGGCATTTTGAGAAGTTTTCTAATACACAAAGTTTGTTAGAAAAGTGTATTATTAACACACAAAGTGATAAGCTAACATCTAATACTTCTAACCTGCCAATTCTCCCTAAGAAAATTTCCCAAGAAAAAAAAAAGGAAAAAAAAAAATAAGGTGATGTGAACATGCACATGTAAATCAAGCCAGAAACAAATATCTTAGAGCATTCAAATATTTGTAAAGAAATTATATGCCGTAAGCAGAGTATAACTACAGGAAAATATCTTGAAATAAGTCTAGGATAATCTACAGGAAAATTCTGGGGCTGCAGAAGTACAATTCTTTAAGAGCAGAAAAAGGATTTACTTAATCCTGAAGCTTGAGACTACCTTGAAAACTGCAGAGAAGTGCAAGAGGCCTTGTTTTTTCCCAGGAGACAATGCATTTCATTCCTCCTCACCTCTCTTACACCGCCTTCATTCTGGAGCATTTGTTAAAGGCTAAAAGACCAGCTGCTAGCAGCAAAGCTTCCCTTGCCCCTTTCAATGGATCAAGGTGTTTGGGGCTGGACACCCATTGCGGTATGAACAGTAACAACCGTAGTGATCTTTTTAAAAGTTTAAGCTTTGTGAAGCCAGAATCAACTTTTTGTTGTGCATGTGCACAGAGCTGAAGGTAAGAGCTACCACACTGCAAATGGAGGCCAGCAGCGATTCCTTGCCCCTAGAAGTGGAGACACGTTTGACGGATTGTGGTTTTTGCCTAGGGCTCTGTCTCCTCTCACAAATTCCCACCTGAGCTACCTGCTCCAGGTCCTTCCCAAGTGAAGTCAGCAGGCTGAAGACTCAAGCCTTTGGGTACTGCTTATAAAGAAAAGACCAACGCAGAGCCATTTTCGGGGTGGCTGTCTCAGAAAGCTGCAGTCACCATTCCCTCTCCTGCAGGTATTTTATTTAGAGCTGAATATAGAAAACTTTGATCACCTTTGCAGAGATGAGTTTGTTAAAAACTTTGTTTAAAGGTTTTTAACTAGCTATAGAAAAATCACAGCGCATAGTCGTAAGTTTCACACTCTTTAAAAGGAATAATACACAGTGGGTGTTGCATTCAGGCTTATTCATTTTTCACTCATACACTAAACATTTCATTGCACTTTTTTTCCTTTGCTTTTTAACTCTTTGTTTTCCCCAGTCCTGAACAATAAGCCTCTTCTAAACATTTCAATTATCATTAAGATCAAAAAGAAAACAAGAAGTGTGTGCTGCCAACTAGTAGCAATAGCATAATTTCATCAAGGCTGATGTGATTTTAGCTACATGTTTGTGAACACAGTGCAAAACACTTGAGTCACACCTGACTTAGTTGAATTTATGGGAGATCAGGAAGAGCTTATAAAGATAGGAGTCCTGGGACTCCTAACTTTTTCACTTATTCACTGTGCACGCTCAGGAAAGTCACTTGCATTGTGGTTTTCTCCCCATAAAAAGTAGCAAGATCCTACCTCTGCATTTTATATGACTGACATGCACTAAAAGACAGGAGCCATCCCAGGAAGGCTGCAGAGTGAGGCATCTGCTCTGCCATCATCCAAGTGCTTTGAAAATGCCACCCAGTTCTGCTTTTTGCAGTCTGTGTATAAACATGGCCCACAGTACCGCTGCATTGCTAGTACATTTTTCAATAGTCTTGTGATCATCTGTTAAAGGACTTGATTCAGATGCTGTTTTGACCTCTGTTCTCAAAGCTCTTCTTTTGTCTGTGAGCGTTTCTAATCACATGGGCTGAGATTCAGCATGCCAAAAAAGAGCCGTGGTATAACGGAATTTGCCCTTTAACCTTCAGGTCTCCCCTCTGCTGAGACACAGTTGGTTTTTGTTTTCAATTAAGTGAAAACTGAAGAAAAACTGAGAGAGGTAAAAGTGGATTTGTTCCCCACCTCGGTCTCAATGTTTCAAATGCAGGTGAAGCACCAAAATTCACCCATTTTATTTTTTGCATTTTGCACTCTGCCTCATTTTAGGGACTGCAAGTGAAATGCAAGAGAAATTTAAGTCAACTGTTTGACTCACTAACACTTTCTTTAGTTGTTAAAAAAGAGGTGGGTTATGTAAGGCACTGAACTGGACGTTCCATGTGAAATGGGGGAAGTTGATTGAAGGGTCTTCTTAATTCCTTACTGCTGTGATATCCTAATTATCCCAGCCCCCAAGACCTCCAGCATTTCCACAGAAAACATGTTTTCCTCCATCCAGCTTTTTATTGCTTTCCATCAAAAGGTAAAAATTAAAAATTCTACCAGTGTCCACGATTCAAAAGAATTTTCCCGATGTTTTCCTTACATACACAAAGAAGGATGTATTTTGCTTTCCTGGGTTTGCAATGAAAGTTGAAACAGTGATTTTGCGTTATTATAACACTCATCATTTCTCCCTCTAATTTGGATGGTTTTTAATAAAGCTCCATTGATTCCACTGAAAGAAATCCCTCCTGGCAAAAGCAGAACACACACGCTGATTGCTAAATATGCAGCAATTATCATATTCAGCAGCGCACTTTAATATCTTATTTATAGATGTATCTATCTATAATTTGCTTTAATTAAGTTGCATTGATTTTAATGACAGAAGCAGTCCTCAAAGAAGAGTCTAATGTTATATGAGCCCATCAGTACTGCTTTACCATTGTTTGGATATAAGGCAGCACCTTTAATTCGTCTTTTTGATATTCTTCACAGTGCTTTCCTTTGCTAAGTGGCTGCAATGGCAAACCAAGATGATGTTCCACCGGAACTCTCAAAACCACCTCCACCACTGGAAATAAAGCACTTTCAACTTCCCTGTTACAGACTTGCTCACAGGAGAGTTTTCAAGAACAAGAAAGGAAGCAGTATCTTCTGAGCAGGTCCTGAGAAATCTTGTGTTTCTGTTCCCACTCCATTTTACAGACATCTTGGGAGGCTAATTGTTAGAGTTTCTCAAATCATGGTTTGGTGCCTTCCAGGCTTTCGGGTAGACTGACAACTAATGTAAAGCTTTTTATTTTCTTGTCAATAGAAAATACAGAGTAAATAATTTGGGAAAGTGAATTAATAGATGGCTACAGATGCCTGTTCACAGACCAGTCACCAAGCCATGATCTCTTAGACTTCTAAAGTTCTGTTTTTTGAGCTCAGTAACAGGGAATGTTGAGGCTTCTTTCTCTTAAGCACATGCTCATTTTAAGCATTTTATTCTATAGCCTGGTCTTGAGATTATTCTAAAAAACACTTGATGCTATTAGAACTGTGACTAACTTTGTCAAAAAACATCTTGAAGATATTGCTGCACTCCTTGTAGAGTCTCACAGCCTTGGTTTCTGCTGGGTGCTACCACATACCTTGGCCCTGATTCAGGAAAACATGCTAAACACTGATGAGGGCGGTTTGTTTTAATTTCAATAGCATTTGATTCCTCTTGGAGGCATTCCCAAAGCTGACATACACCTGCATCTCTCAGTGGCTGTCTCCCCTTTTTGGGTGAAAATACACAGGAAAAACATCTATATCTCTGTATCCAGAACACATCTTCACACACTTGAATGCAGAATTCTAGTGATGACGATCTTGGCATCTCTATCTCTGAAGTAACCCCATAAGATATTACTGGTTCACATCAATTGTGAATCTAGCTCAGAGACTACTAAGGTAGCTTTATAACATTACTTATGCAGATCTTAATGTATCATTCTCTGTTAGTATTTTTTTAGAAGTGAAAAGTAAGTGCTGTTTTTTTAAATCACCGTCTTTTGGAATATATCAGCACTAATTTTATAAGAATTGTTCGTGTTAAAATGCAAGGGCATGATCGCAAAGGAAAAGCACCAAAGTAGCTTTGCAAGTACATTTTCAGTTTCTGGTCATCATTTCTCATTCACTGATTATTGCTTAAGTGTTGATTAATAGTTATGTTCATGCTGCTAGAATGCATTTCCCTTGGGTGAGAAAAACATCCTTGTCTAAAGGAAAAAAAGAGATAGTAATCAAACCACCCTTCCTCTCCCCCGTACGAAACACAGACGCACACTCCAGAGTCACTGATGATCTTGGTTTTGCTGGTGAGTAGTTTTGACAATTTTCACTTAGAAAATCAGCTGTAGGCAATCAGAACAGTACTTGGTCGGTCAGATTGCTAGGCAATTAAGCGTTCCCTTTCTGTCATTCTCTCTATACACATACATACACATATGTACACGCACACACACAAATGTACATACTTACAGTCATTGTCCCTTCTCCCTATGCAATGAACACCAGGAACACTGATGACAGCAGTGCTCCATGCTGGAATTAAGCAGGGCTGATTATCTCAGGATTTACTTTTCCTCCTCAGTAATGCTCTACCTCTTGTTCAAGGAGGTGAAACTAATGGTTTAGATTTAGAGAGAGCGGAAAATTCTCTGTAAAGGCAATAGACTGAAGGAAATACAAACACAGATGGGAACTTTAAAAGGGAAACAGGCTGTTCCCATAACAGTTTAAAAACATGGCAATTGCCTTAGCTTAGTAGAAAACAAGCTCTCAACATTTGCTGTATCTTGCAACACTAAGGAGAGAGTATATAGAAAAGAAGGAGATGAAGCCAAAACTGTGTTTTCAAAAGTGTTTTCGCACAGCCCCACAAAGATAATATTCTGCTTTCTGAACCCTAGCTCCGCAATCCTCCGATCCCTGGTGCTGGAGGACCATGGTTTCCCGTGGCCATGCAAAATGAGATCATTTCCTGGCCTGTGTCTGTCTCTGTGGGTGGCTTCTTTTTCCATTAGTCGTATAATATGTTTTGGTTAATTCTACCTCTTAATTGTCTTTAATGAGCACCAGATTTGCAACACCCTCACTTGCAAACCTATTTTCAGAGTAGAGGCAAACAGAGGCCCTTGAGCTAAGAGCAAAACTTAAAAGCAGCAAAACAAAAAAACCTCGGCACCCAGCACCATTGATTCTTTCCAACTACAAGGGGGCATTTCAATTGCTCTTCCACTAAACCAGGCCAAGGTAATTAATCTCTTCCCAGCTGCTAGAGAGAATAACGTAGCTTGTCACTGACATACACTTGTGAATGCAATATAAAGCGCACATACTACATATATGTGAATATATTTCTTAAAGAAGATCTCCTGTAGTTGTTCTACAATACTGTGCACAATTCCTTCCCCCTCCATGGAACCAGTCCTCTGTCCTAGCCTGTTTCTAACTAAGCTGCTTCTTGTTCTCCCCAGTCTTGCATTCTTTGCTTCTCTTCTCACTGTAATTAGTTTACAAGACTATTTATCCAGATGATTACTGCTTTTAAATGACAGTCATCTTTTCTTTTACTCCAGTTCATTGTTGTGTATCATTTTGTCTTGCTATCTGAATACTCAGTTCTCTAAAGCACTTTCTCATTATGTTATCTCCTGATATAAGGCATTTTGAAATACTTCATGAGAGACACTGTATGAAGTAAATTGAATTGAATTTTCTCTCAAAGTCAGGGGCTTTCAGCATCTTTCTCTAGCTAAGTCAGCAGAGTTCTTGGCACCAATGCCAGGGTGTAATGGCCATGCTTTGCAGCCCAGCTATGAGCTTGTGTTCTTTTTAGGGAAAATGAAATGACAGTGTCAGTACCTGGAAAGCAAACAGGCGAGAGATCAATATTTCCACTTACAATGAGGATGGCAAAATGAAAATGTTTGGGGTATTTCTGAGGTTTTTAATGCACACATTGAAATGATGCTATTTTGCTGTATCTATCTACATCTGGTGTTGGTGCTGAATGTGTATGTGGGGGGTATATGCACGTATACGTCAGGGAAGGAAAGAGGGAGGGAAGGGGGAAATAGCAGGGCATGGAGCTAAATTGCGGAGCAAGTAGTGGAAATAGACAGTGAAAAGCTTCCTGCAGGCAGGCGGCTTCACGGGGGAGAGCGAGCCTTTCATTGTCTATAAAATCATGCCTTGCTAGAGGTCCTCAAGAGTAGAAGGGGTAGCGCCTGCAGGCAGTACATCTCTCACTGTTGTATTATTACATTCTAAACACTTAGCTACTGTACAAACCAGCACAATGCTTTGAGAGAATAAAAGGAGGAAGAAGGGGGGAAATGAACAAAGGAAAGAAAAGGAAGATGGCAATAAAATTGGGAAACAACCCCCTGCCACAGCTCTCCCCAAGAATAGTTCACATCAAAGAAAAACAGCAAAGAGTAAATCGTCATGGAGTTAAAAGTTAACCTCAACTCCTTCCATTGTGATTTGACACCACTCTGGAAGAGTACTCCTAGAATTTGAATGGCTAGTCTGTAGCACAGGGTATTAAATCCACCTTAATCCTGTTAAACATAGATGCCACTAAAGAGAGGCGCTCTCTCAATGGCACCATGACAAAAGCTCTCCACACTGCAAATTCAATATGGTTAACAAAAGAAAAAAAAAAATTAAAAAAATAATCCCAAACCTAGGTTAATACTGAGCAAACAACATCAGCATAAGCAGGCTTAGAGAGAGGAATTGCTTTCCATATGCTGTGGCATCAGGATCCTCCGGATCTTCAGATACCAGTCTGTAAATGTTACAGACATTGTTTCTCCTGCTTGCAACTGCTGTTGGGTGGCGACCTTCTTTGCTTGCTGATACCAATTTAGCAGTTGGTACAGTTTCTCTGTGATTTGGTACTGTCTGTTGTTTGCTGGTACCAGATGGATACCAGATGGGTAACTGTGGGCAATGGTTCCTCTGTGTTCCAGTCCCAAAAAACGCTGCCTATAGGGTCAGTCTTGTCAGTTGACTCCTAAATGGCACTTCAAAGCAGCATTCTGAAAAACCTCAACATCTGTTCCTTACTCCTAATGACCTTAAAAAAAATGTTTCAGACATGCTTTCCTTTAGCCAGGAGTTACCGTGCATCTGCAGGAAAAAAATACAACCTTGCAGATGCTTGCAGCCATCAAACTCACTCCTCACTAATGGCAGCTCCAGAAGCCACCACCTCAACTCTGAAAGTCAGCACTGAATGTGAAGTATAATCAATATATTCTTTTCTGTGGTAGCTCCACAGAGTAGGAGTTCAGAGATATTTCAAACCATTTTTCAAACTGTACTTTCAGCAGTGAAGTGGAAGAACAAGAAAACAAAAAACTTAAAGTGCCTTTGAAAGGCAGCAGGGAAACCTAAGGGCCAAACGTAAAGCATGCAGGGAAAGCAAGGAGAAAGAAAGTGATGGAAGAGATCTATTTTAAGTATTAATTTGTGATTGGTCTTTCAAAATGTTGACCTAGCTGTCAAACTATAGACAGGAGCTGAAAGGTCAGTTAATGGTTTTGAATACAGCCTACTGCAGTTCCCTCCTATGTTATTCCATATGACTGCTTCTGTTTCTAAAGCAAGGAAAAAAGTTTAGGACAGCACAGGAGCATTTTGGTAAATTCTCTATATGTGCTACAGCAGAATGCTGTCTACAGAAAAATATAGCTGGCATCAAAGCATGTTCCCCACCCCCTGTCTTGCTTTATGGAGAAGTTATGATAAACAGGTTATGTGTTCCCTAAGGTTACCATGGAAACTCATTCTTTTCAGGCCATCGTTTGCAAAGGTAAAATTTGCATTAAAATGTGATGGAATTTGATTTTGTGCATGTGTGTGTGAAACTCAAGTGGGGTCATGCTACCGCACAGTATAGCTATTATTTCAAACCCAGGAGCACAAGCTTAAGAGGGAGATCTATTAATCCATGTAAACACCTCAGTGACCAAATTACAGTTTAATTGCTAACTTGACAGGTATCTCCCTAGCAAATTAAGAGAAATACTTTGAAAATTAGCTTCAAATGCAAATGTAAGTGTTAATACTGATCCACTGGTGGGTACCACTAGGTAGTATTTTGCTAAATTCCCCTATAATCATTCCACAGGAAATACTGAATTTGGACTGTCAGAATGACTTTGATTATTGCAGACCTGGGATAGAAGGCACAGGCTTGTATTTCAAATTATAAATTTTTATTTTATCTTGAAAGAGTTGAGCAACCTGGTCTAGTGGGAGGTGTCCCTGCCCATGGCAGGGGGGTTGGAACTCAATGATCTTTAAGGTCCCTTCCAACTCTAACCATTCTAAGATTCTATGATCATTTGCTCTAACCACACTGACTGCAATACAAAAAACTTTTGGAACTTTTCAGAATCCCAATTTGCTCACTTTGAGTCATATCATAACTTTAAAGTCATAATTTCACTCTAGGTATCTGCTACTCTGACTTTTCTTGGAATACATGATGGTGTAAAGCCTACACCCAGTCCAGGTTTCCCCTGGGTCCACGTTCTCTGAGAGCCACTGCCACTACACTTGTTGCCACATGCAGCATTGGTCTTCCTAACCAGCATGTTAGAAGGGCATTATTTGCAACAGTAATTCTGACAGTCATTACTTCCAGCCTATCAAGAAAACAGATGAATGGACTAAACTCAGAAAAAATTGGCAACGAGGCTGCATTTTAGAAGAGACACCAGTTTTTGTTCCCTTGCTCAGTCATACGCATTCACAACATACGTGCTGAATTTTATATACTACTTTATGCTACTCTGGGACACTGGATTATTAACATATCATCTGCCTTGAATAGCATGATCCCCTTGCAGGTAGCAGGGCCAAAACTCATATTTCTGCTCGGAAGGCAGACATCCCAATATCACCTGGATTACAGAAGACCCAATATTTCCCATCATACAGGACTTATGAAATACAGTTCAGCTGGAATGGCTCTACTTAATATTGGGCAGCATGACACTTAGCACAGCAGCCAGGTCATTTGATGAGGAAAAAACAGCAAAACCACAGACAGCAGTATTTGTCATTCTTGCTTTGTTATTGTTGATAAACACAATTGTACAGCATGTGTCTCAAGAACACTTAAAAAAAAAATCAACTTGAAATCAACCCTTCATATTAGGTTGCACAGTGGCAGTATTTTATCTCAGATTTTTGTCTGCATTGGGAAGGTTCTGCTTACAAATTCAATTTAATAAACAAAGCAAGAACATCAAAGAAGGTTTAAAAAAACCAAACGCAAACAAAAATGAAATTGATTACTAACTTTTGCAGAACTTCTCAAAACTCAACACATTCAATAAAAAGGAATGTGTTCCAGGCAGATCCCATATTGAGCAAGGAAGAAGGTGCTAGCACTCCTTTTCCCAAGTGTTCTGCAACAGCCAGAGTTGAAGTTGAAAGTTGAAAAGAGCTGTCCTTGAGCAGAAATGCCAAACTCCTGTACAGCATCAGTTTTACAGGGTAAATGGAGTTCTTTTTTCCCATATTTTGTACTTTATTTTAATTCAGTCTTGATATTAGATTAGCATCTGCACTACAGACCTTAGACTGGGAACTAATAAAGTTATCCGCCCAATCTCTCCATGTCTGAGTCAGTGACTTTCTTTTTCATTTTAAATAATTATAAGAATGTTGCCTGTTTGTTGAGAAAAATTGAGCCTTTATATATTCACAGATAATTGGTTATATCCAGCACCCAGTGATACATTCTAATTACTATTCACACCTAGGCTGTGAACTTTTTAGTGTTTTTAACTGCAAGACAATAATATAGCCAGATCACTGACACCCTGACTGCTGAAACTGTGCCTAGGATGAAATTTAACAAGCAGTTCTGCTAATGCATTTTGCAGTGAGGAACTTCAGCAAAACTCAAGACCCAAGGCCTCCACCTCAGATCTTGTACTGCAATAATGAGAAGCGCTGCATAGATACACAATAGAATAAGTCAATCCAGAAATCAAAAGTAATCAAAAGTCCATTATTTCAGTTGACTTCTGTCACATACTCAACTATAGCAAATAAAAGATCTTTACTCTGTAGCAGCCTCAATGATGTAGTTGTGTGCTTGACCCAGCTTCTTTCGAGCTCAACCCTGTTCTGCACACGCTGGGCAATCATTGCTGTTTGCCTGACTGAGGCCATTCTGCTTTCCATTGCGTTAAATGGACAAATTTTGCAGTCCTTTGTCAAAACGGCTATCTGTTTTAGTGGGATGTTATCCTTAGCAGGCAGAGTTGGACAGTGACCAGCATCTTTAGGAAACCTGGACTGTCTAGGACAACAGTAGCTAAGCAACTCCTTGGAAAATCAGTATTTTTTAGGCAAGAGATTTCTTTTGAATCAGCAACACACTGAACAAGAACATAACCCAGAGAGATTAAGCTGTGAGAATTCAAAAAGAAGTCAATCCTGTCAGTGTCTATTTAATAAATTCACCAGATACCTGGTAGGAAAGGCAAGAGCTGGTGCCTAAGAAGGGGTCAAGTTTGAGGCCTGATCTAATAAATACACAAGCACATGCTTAGCTTCAGACATGAATTTCAATGGCATTATAGGCTTGCCTTGTGATTAAAAAATGAGCATTGTTGTCACTGGGGCCCCTTACCAGAAGTTGAAGCAGGCCTCTTACTAATGGCCTGAGGAAGAGGAGATCAATTTCAAAAAGGAAACCTACTTTTTTTCTCCCCCGTGTAGTCAAACCCATGAGCAGCTGTACTTGATTCTATGGAATGTGGGGCATTGACTTGCTAGGGGTCGGGAACAAGCTGTCACAGAGAAGTATGTATCATTGAGGGTAAGGGGAAGTTCAAAGTGCAATGCGTTAACTTTAGCAACCCTACATGTGAAGACTTGGTGTTAAAATCTCAATCCTCTTCCACCTTCTCCATGGGATGTGACAGAGTGTGCACATGTGCTCAGGGAAAGTGGCCACGCAGTCACCTATCTACAGAGTGAGCAACAAACTGACTGAAAACTGTTAGAGCCTATACCGGTAGAAGCTTGCCGAAACTGAAGTAAATTGCAGAGACCCAGCTACCGTGCAACTCAGAACTACAGTGAAGCCAGATTACAGCCTAGCTCTGAAAAGGTTATTTCTGTGCCCATTTAACTGTGCCCCAAAGGATAAAGCTCTCAGAACTGTGGCCTGCCTACATGCACAACTGCAGTAACTGTTCAGCACACTATATAGCATGGCTTACTGTTCACCAATTCCCCTCATCAATATAATTATTACCAGTTAAAGGTTTGCTTCTTGCCTCCATAAATATATTGGCAAATTAGGAAAAATACATTAAATAGAAAACCTCTAGGGCCCTTCATATTATATCAACTTGATCTGCGGCAGCTGTCATGATCTCTGTGATGTCCCACTCAAGCTCTTCATTTGGGCAACATCAAAAGGACCTCTCCTAACTGCAAGGGACATGACCGCTGGCACATGTGCTAATGTGGAACCTCCCAGTGCTGTGAGCCTGCAAGGATGGCCACAGCCCAGCAGCACCACATGTTTTTGCCTGATTTCCTCCAACTATTTATATGAAGTAAAAGAAATTATTAGTGTTTGCCTATCTCAGAATCACCCCCCTGCCTTGAAATACAACAAAAAGCAGCTGTATGACAAAGTACCTTGTGGAATAGATGGCATAGTCTATTTCTGGAATTCATATGATATTGTAGGGTATAAGCAGTACTAGTGGGTTTTAATAAGATGACATATGGCACCAGAACTGTTTCCCTTGGTAAACAGGAGTGTGTACATAGCGTTAGCACAAAGACACGAGCATTTCAGACTCCCCTCTGGTTCAGATAATCTATGCCAAATTCAACCTTTGTGTAAGTAGGAATGACTCCAAACAAGTTATAGGAGCCACTCTTTATTAATAATATTAATGGAATTGAATTTGGCTCTCTTTGCATGTGCCATTTGGAATAGTTTATTTCTCACATGAGGTTTGGCAAGGATTTCTCAAAAATAATTTCCCCCAAACCTACCCCCAAAAGTCAGTCTATAAATTTCAGAATCTCTCTGCTTAGTTTGAACAGCTCTTCTAAAGAGCTAGATACAGCCTAATCTGAAACCTTCATTATACAGAGATAACTATTTGCCATAAAAAGTTTTTGATCGGTAAGTTAATCATACATCCTAACAAATTGTTTTATGTACTCTCTTAATTAATATTTTAATAACAGATACAGAAACACTTCTGATCCATAGTTTTCAAAGAAGCTACACTATGAGTTATTGGGGGATTTTTTGCTTGTTTGTTTTTTTTAAATTCAATTTTTTTTACTAATAATCCATGGGCTCAGAAATAGCAAGTGGTTTCTGCTGTATGGTTTCACATACTACATAAAATTGCCAGCTTCTCCCATTGTGCTAGAAGTTAGGAATGTTATTATTCTAGAGGCTGGAATTCTGGTTTCTAACCATGGTCCAACACAAACGTCTGTGCATTTTGGGAACCTAACTATTTGAAATGCACCATCTCAAACCTGCAATTAATTGATCGTGTGAAGTACAAACGGCTCCTTATTCATCCTCAAGTATGTGTAGAACCCTTTGACACATTATGGAAAAATAATGCAGTTCTTAAAGCTCCTTTTTTTGTTCTGGTTGATTTTTAGGCTTGGATCCCTGCCAGGCACACAATAAAGTACTTGGCCTTTAACACAGACAGGCATGATTCTTCTTTCATACTCTCAATTGGGAACTGACAAAACTCAGTACGTTAGAGATTTGTTTCAATCAAAATGTTCACAGCAAGTATCCAGAGACAGTTTTTCTTACATCTTTACATTATTTATCAGCTTGCAAATCTGATCAACAAACAAGAAACTGGCTTATAGAACCTCTAACATAAGGTTTGGTATAGTAAAGCCGATGTGGTCACTAACAGGTGAATAAGTATTTTCAATGCGGCTGGTGTTACACAGAGTCCTCGAATATACATTAAAAAACTATAAAGTTTCAAGGACTTACTGGCACCCTGAAGGAAAGAATTGATATTTTAAGTAACTGGATTTGTTCAAGCTCTGTAAGAAAATCCAAGCAAATCCTCAAATAGATGATTAATTCCTCATTATTTAAATGTCCCTAAATACAAGTGCAGATGCTAACTTTACAGCTTTGTTTTGACAGCTCCTTCTCTGTTTCTGATGATCTGTTATTAGCCTGTGACTCTAAAGCCCTGAAAAAGAGTGCCCCATGAAGAAGCTCTCCAGCTCCTAGGGAAACTTGCTTTTGCAGCTTATTGCTTACATAGTTCTCTCAGGTTCTGACTGACACTGCAGCATATAGTAATTCTACATAAACATATTATGCTTCTTTCTGTAGACCAGTATTAGGTTTGTATAAGATATATTCATGAGTGATTTTACTATCTGATGCCTCACTAAGACATGAGTGGGACAGACACGTGCCTAAACTCAGTCTTGTGCTGATACTTCTCAATACACCCTTGCTGTCAGAAAATTTTAGGGTAATCTCACATTACACTGTCAACAACAGGCATTAATTTTCCTAGACAGTATTTATACTTATCATCAGTCTGTCTTTTGGTTAAACTAGCTGAGATTTACTTTAAGCTTTGTGATCCACCCTACAGAATTTGGATTATAATTTATCCTAGCTCTAAACCTGACGAAGGTGGGGGTGGTAGAGGAGTCCAAAGGATGGAAAACTCAACAACAAACCAAAGCACAAAGGAACTGGAAAAGAATTTCAAAGGATCTCACTGTATAGCACAGACAGTACTATATACATGTGTCTGTTTATGGAGACACACTAAACTGAATTATTCAGTCAGTTACAAAAAAACCCCAAAAAACAGATCATGGGAAAGAGAGAGCAGAGTGAAGGTGCAAGAGAGCAAAATATTCATCCAGCAACAGATGAGAACAGAGGAGTACTGGAAAATGGATGCAGGGGGGAGGAATGGATGATAGAAGAATAGCAAGCCTATTTAAAACGAATTTTTGACCTTATTTTTAAAACATTTATGGATCCCAATTGCCTGTCATGAGATCATTTTCCCGTACAATGCTAGCTTTTCAGCCGGCTCTGCACTTTAACTTGATTTACCCCACTTTAAAGAAGTATATTGTTAGAAATACCCCTCCTATTAGAAATTGTCCCATTACAGTGTCAGCTAAAGGCCACTTGTCAACGTCAGCTTTATCAGATAGAAACTTGCCTCATGAGTTCTCAGAGACTTTTTTTGGAGGACAAGAGCCAAGGTCCATTTCTGAGGCTGTTGATTTGAGATGGGATAGTGTCTTCTCAAATTATCCTCCATTATTTCCCAACTTATCTGCATGTTTCATGAGATGTGGGAAATGATTACAGCAGCTGCTGTACATTAGAAAGACATCTTATAAGAAAGCTGGCTTAGGTAAAACAGCTGACTGACAAAAGCATGGAAAGAAATAATTGAGTATTAAAAATACATAGGGAGATCCAGCATCTCCTTTCCAGCTGCAGCTTCCCTGGTGCCATAACCTCGGGTGGGAAGGAAGAAAAACTTATACCAGAAGGTTTTCCTCCTCCTTATCTGTCCGTTGACTCTTTAAAAAAAGATCTGACATCCTGAAGATTAGAGTAAGTTTTTATTTATTTATAATTATGCAATGAGTCATCAGTATGTCTCTTCACTGACGAGTAAAGGTGGAAAAAATCAGCTGTTGTTGAATCTGTATTACCACACTACTGCCAAGGGTCAGTAGACTGAGGTGGGAAAGACTACATTGCTTAGAAACTACCTTGAGGACTTTCCTGGCAAGATGCTTTGAGACATTTGTTTTCTTTTTAATATTTGATTCTATTTTTATTTTTTTTAATTATTTTTTGTGTGTTTCTGTCTGCGTGGATTGCTCTAATGTGTATTTTAAGGGAAAAAATACATGCCAGTGTAGAAATTTCTGGCAGGAGTCGAAAGAGAGCAGACTGGGGACACAGTACTTTCAGTACTGAAAGACAGTGCCTATGAAAGCAAGGCTGGATGGATCAATGGATGATATTGTTGCAGTGAAGAGACCAGAAGTCTTTGAAATTTATAAACCACTTTAGCAAGAGGAACTGTTGCAGCAACGAACTTCAGAGTATAAAGCCCTCAAGGTAAACTCTGATTTTTGAGCAAACTGCCATTCCTCACAACAAAAACATCTAAAAATGTTCTGCATTGGAAGGACAAAAAGAAACAATCCTGGTGCTGCTATCATTAATCAGTTCAAGATTGAGATACTCAAAGCTCCCTTTCAGGTGCCCTGATTAAGGACAACTTGCTTCACAGGGAAAGCAAAGCCTTGGAAATCAGTAATCTCTGGGCATTATACCTAATAGGAAAGGCTTAAAAAGGATTACCCAGAAGAAACCTTTGTGAATCTTAGGAAACTACACTGGACCATAAATCACAACCTTCTCTGAGGATTAATAAAGCTTTATCAGTTTCAGATAAGAAGTAGAAATTCTCAGGTGGCTGAAGAGGTACCACTGGCCCAGTCTGGGGCCACTGTCAGGACACTTAACATGCCATTCAATTTCAACAGAAAGATACATTTGATGCATATTCTCATTTTTGTTTAGAAAAAGCTATTCAGAAGAATGGCAGCTACATAGATTTCCAAATTTGATCCACAAAATTTAAGGCAATAGATTAAAGTTAACTGCTCTAAGGAAGGAATTATTTTGGTGAAGGTGACATTTTTGGTAATTGAATCAGAATAATATATAAAACAACAATTTTTGTTAATAAACAAATATATATGATCATTTATGTAAGACTACCCCTTTTAGCACTATCTCTCTATGATTGCAATATAGTCTAGTCTTGCATAGGATATTTTTGGACTACAACCCTAATCAATGAAGACCACTTTGCATTCATGCTGATCGTTTGGAGGACATTAAAACCTACAATGTCAGATCAAACTTCAGGTCTGTTTAGATTCATAAGATTTTAACTTCATCCTGTCTTTTTTTAAACTAGAATTACATATTTAGCATAAACGACATCTTATAAAAGTTACATTTTTGAATGCTGGTTGATTATAATTACTTTAAAGAGACAGAGTCCAACTCTGAAACCTGCTCAGGTGGAGCTCTAACTAGCACAGTTGTGATCCCATAAACTATAGCTGTTGCACTTATTTAATGCATTCAAAAATCTGGCACTCTTGATTTACTCTCTGGTTCTACCATAGGTCACTCTTTGGTATTGGGTTAGATAATATGTCTCTGTGTAGCATGACTCCTAGATGTAAAATAGGGAATACAGCATGTCTGTAACAGTTCTATTGTGTTAGTAGAATGTTTTAAGATCCTTTGATAGAAGAGGAGCAAATTATTCCAGTTTTCACTTAATAAGAGTTACTGAGGATGTATCATGGCTAGTTTGCTACTGTCNCAGGAGCAGCCCCGCCTCTATTTCCTCCATCACACTTTACAGCTAAGCACAGTGAGAGTCTGCTCTTCTAATGGTCTTGTTAACCCAAGGAATCACTGGATGAACTGCGAGAGTACCATAAATCCTGCTGAAAAGCCTTGATGCTACCTCATATGACAAAGGTTGGCAATGCCTGCAGATCTTGGGCTTAAAGAGAGGAAACCTCAGTCTAAATCAAACACAGTGTACAGATAAGTTATTTTTAGCCAAGTTTTCACATTATTAATGTTTTCTTTGGTAGGTTGACATTAAGGATTTCTCCATTTCTACACACACACTGTCCCTCCCTCCCCC
>VZRU01005734.1:464869-518694 GCA_013398155.1 Pedionomus torquatus | reverse complement strand
CCACCCCGTCCCCCCCCCCCCCCCCCCCCCAATTCATCTTAAGCTGACACAGGATTTGCAGAAAACACAAAAAATTCTGCTAATATTGAATGCTGCAAAGGCACTTTGCATCTCATTGTGGACCTACCCAACGCTGGTCGTAATCAGACAGCTGTGCTCTTCCTTCATCATCCTCATAGAAAGGTAAGCCTTCTCGTCTGGCCTGATGGTACTCCTTCCGTAACTTCTGGATACGATCAGCATTCCCACCACCAGCACAGCCACTGAGAGAAACAAAAAAAATGCTAAAGAAAACTCATATGTATGCACAGATCTAACACATACTAGGTACTCACATGAGCACAGACACAGAATTGCAACACCTGAGACAAATAGAGTATGAACATTTGGTTCTTCAGACTTGCATAGTGCCCAGTGGCCCATATCGTCCTTATTTTTGCTCCCCTGTATTAATAAAACTGCTACTTGTGAACTTGATTCCCATTTTTCAAAAAGGCTGTCCCTGTCCAAAGAACTTAACAATTCCAGTACAAGACAAGAGACAACAGATGGATGCAGACAGATGGGGGAGCACAAGGAAACTTTTAACATTCCTATGAGCAGCTATAAATGGCTATCATATTTTAATAATGATGATGATGATGATGATAAGCTGCCAGAAAAATGTTTCCTTTTGCTCCCACGCTAAATGTGGAATTTCCCTAAAATTACATTTGTTCAAGGTAAAGAATAGAATATATTCAGATAGAAGTGCAGAAAGAAGTTTTATCTCATAAAAACCAGCCTCCCTCCCAGTTACACAAAGAACTAAAACATCAAACATGAAAGTACAGGGGAGACAAGTGAGATTTTTCTTAAAGTAGTAATTAAACAGTAATCCATTGAGTAATCCACAAAGACTTGCTTATATGCTGAACTGCATACACTGCAAACTGTCATGGTGAAGCTAGTGGAGTTGCTTAGTTTGTCGTGTTAAACACATGCCTGTCTTTGTGGATTTTGACCTGGTGAGCCTTCCAAAACCTCACAGCCAGACTTGTACAACCGTGAAAGCTCAAGTTATACCTGGAAGGACTAAAAAAAATAATGCAGAAAATGCCTAAGAATTAAAAAAAAATATAGCCACACTGAAAATGAGTAAATTAAAAGTTTCCCACTGCTATTTCCAGCCCTGCTGTAGTCAGCACTGGGGTGAATACTGACTGTATAGCTAAGTAGCATTCATAGGGAATTGTAGAACTTATTTGTAGCCACTCCTAAACTCAGACTGTTGTTTATTGCAGCACATCATCATATATTCTCTTAATCTGCAGCCTTAACTACCTTAACTCTTCGTCACCAACAATGGACTTT
This sequence comes from Pedionomus torquatus, assembly GCA_013398155.1. Taxonomy (NCBI): domain Eukaryota; kingdom Metazoa; phylum Chordata; class Aves; order Charadriiformes; family Pedionomidae; genus Pedionomus; species Pedionomus torquatus. The sequence continues at coordinate 517,341 of VZRU01005734.1, read as the reverse complement.
ATAGACAACAGATTTATTCACAGACTCCGTGAAGCACCTTGTCACACTGCACTGCACCGTGAATATGCCAGTCTAGGGAAGCCTTTTATAGGATCTGCGTAGCACAATGAATTTGGAAAGCACATACAAAAGACTGGACATAAACTTACCAGTTCAATAACAAGTAGTTTCTAGTATCTAATGGCAATCTAGATACTGGATACTAATGACTAATGAAGGGCAATTCCACGTAAGGTGCAAATGCAAGTGAATATGCAGCCAGGATTGAATATGTTTACTTGCAGCATCAGTATGTTTTCATGAAAAATCAAACACTTAAATTACTTGCCTGCCCTGGATCCTAAGTTATCCAGCCCTCTACTCTATGAAGTCCCAGAGGTTTCAAGCTTCGCTGGCTGATTTACTGAGCTCTTCCAAAGCATACGAAATTTTTCTCATGATCTGCCAAGACAGTGCAGAAAGCTTGCTCTGTGGACTATTGAGAATAAAAAAAGTACATTCCCTTTCCCCCTTGACTCCTTCCACAGATAAATGCCTCTGTTCCTTGCATGAATTCTTGTCAAATAGTGGAGAACCATTTCTAGTTTGCAAAACACTGGAATTGAGCGCTAGCTAATGGAAGCTATCACTTAGAACAGTGAAGCTTGGTCCACAGCTCATGAGCAATACAATACCTGTCAAATCCCCTGACTTTACTTGCGAGTACAGATAAAGCATTTAATTAGGGCTGCTAACATACAGATAAGGCCCATAGTGCAATGTTGTCCCTGTTGCTTTGCCAACATCATTATCCAAAGCAGCACTAACTAAAAGAGGGAAATACAGGGAGTGGGTCTAGTTTGATTCCAGAGGATATGGCTCCCTGCAGCTCTCTGCAAACTATATTAGCACCTGCCACCAGTGGCCTAATGGCCACATACCTGCTTTCTAACTCTAGGTATCTTGGCTGAAGAGGTAATCTGAAAATACTATACACACTATTTTTTTTATTTTTTAAAATGAAATCTGAGATTTATATTGTTAGGAGGCAGTAACAGCAGCCTGTTTCTCATTTACTGGAGATCTCCTGTAAGTGAGTTTCTTTCTGCTTAAACCCATCTAGTCAGGATGTGGAAGTAGGTGCTGCAGAGATCAAGCTCATTATATATATTAAAATATAGAGCCTGACAGCTTTTTCTTTTGCAAACCTCTGCCATACCATATTAAAGTACAAACCCTACCCATGAGAATGAGTAGGAACGTTTGAATGAAAGATAGCAGCACATGGGAAGTGATCCATCTGGATTAGTGTGAAAACACAAGCATAATCTCTGTGGAAACAAGCAGCTCCGTGAAGTCTGATTTCCTGTGCTTCTCTCCTGTGGGTTCTCTGGTGTCCGATAATGGCACTGAGTTCCCACTGCAGTGTTTCTCCCCAGCAGGGGCATTCATCTGGGTCTCTCTAGTAGACTGCTAATTTTCATTAAACTTAGCGATCCAGTATCTCTTGAACACCAAATCACCTGTCAAGTCTGCTCAAAAATGGCTAGCAGGATCAGTTTGTCAGAAATGTGGGGGAAACAGGTTGGAAGATTGTCAGCCAGTACATCAGTTTCATTCTTTCAGGAAACAGTTAAAGCTTCCCTGCTTGCGTTTTTTTTTTTTTTTTTTTGAGTCTCCATCACAGTTTATAGGCACAAATGTAAAAGACATTGGCTTTGAAAGCTGCATATCTAGCTTACCGTGAAAGTTTTACCCACTCCTGAGTAATGTGAGATGAATATGATGCCCTGTGCAATGCTCATGAAACAGTTCTGAATTTCAAGTTGGCTCTTGACAATTATGTGAATATATGAACCACATTCAAACTCACCAGATGAATTCAATCAGCACTGTGCAAATATCGCATACATAATCTATTAGTTTACCCCAAAGAAACTGAAGCATTGAATTCAAACAGAATGAAGTCATCAGTAATAAAAAAAAGAAAATGATAAGGCAATATTAAAAAAAAAAAAACACAACACAATTTTCCAAGATTTGCAGAGAAGATCATATATTGACTGTAAACTATTCTCCCATCTGCCCATAAATACATAATTAAAAAATATTGGTTTGATCAGATAGCAGTTCTCAGACAGGGAAATAGCAGATGAATACCAGTTCAAATGTTTCAGATGCATGACTATTTATACTGAAAAGGAGCCTGAACTTACAGAAGAAATATAAAGTCAATACTCCAATCAAAGTCTATTTATATTAAGGAGACTTACTGAAGCTTTTCACCAAGCCTAGTAGGTAGAGCAGACAGATTTCTTTTACAGTAGCTTTACATTCAATGTAGTGCTCCCTCCTTGAGGAGATGTAAATATTACAGTTCTCATATCTTCAATTTTGTGCAGAACTCACTTCCATGACACGGCTCCCTGTGCTCCATGCTTTTCAGAGAACCACAGAAGCACACATTCACCATTACCCTCCACCACCATGTGTTCCCAGGCTCTAACATTTAATGTACCCATGGACATGTCATGACAAGACTAACAGAACTGTCCACTCCACATTTTGCAATTGATCTCAGAACGGTTTCCTAAAATTATGCTACGTGTAAGGAGACTGATTCAGAAGCAGCTGATACTGGGATAGAACCTGCAGCTTTTGGGGAAAGTTTTTAAATAAAATAAAAATCTCTGAGATAGTAACAAAGAGTTTAGCAAAGACTCAGAGGCTGACTTCAAAGAACAATTGACAAAAGCTGTCCAAAATCCCTAGCCATGAAAAATCTTCAAGACAAGTTCAACAGGTCTCCAAATAAGCTGCACATACTGCAAGGAAATTTTTTGGGAAATAGAAAAAATAAATAATAAATAATCTTATATAAACATTCGAAAGAGGAAAAAGCACATTCTGTAGTTTTGCTAGGCACAATCCTTACAAACCAAAGCTTTCTTCTGGCCTGGTAGGAAGACAAAATAGTAAAAATCTGCATGATTGTTCTAACCCACGCTGCTAGGGCTGCACTACCAACCAGATAAACAACCACCAGAAGTCACCATCTTCTGCCCCGCGCCTGAATCTGTCAGAGGCACTATATAGGTTCCACCTTGCCCACTGCAACTGTAAAGGCACCTGCTAGGAAACAGCCACTCAACCAATACAGTTGGAATAGGCATCCCAAAACAAAAAGGAAACCATAATTTGGCACAGATCTAGCTTCAAGCTATCTCTAACATTATGTAAAATACGACTGTGAAATTTCGTCCTATCATCTCTGAAGAGACAGATGAACAGGCACTATAGCAGTAACATTACATGCCCAATATGACAGACAAGTTACCTTTTCAAAGAATTAACCATCATCAGTCTTTAATACATATGACTCGGGTATTACACCATAAAATCTCTCCCAGTTCTTCCTCCAAGTTGCTAACCTGGATTTCAATTACTCAGGTTAAAAATGTCATTTCTGAAATTAGTGACTTCTTACTGCAGCTCTCCAGATGATACAAAATTAAAAACAAGTGTTGCATGTACAGAGTGAGATGAACCTCTTAAAGCTGTATATAAACAGACATTTAACGAGGCAATAAACATTTTGTTTCCAGTGGTTTTCCTAAATGCATTATTATTGCAGAGGGCTTTTTTGCCAGCCACTTCTTTCAAACACTGATTTCACCCAGCTGTTAACCTCTAAACAAACAACTGTTGCTTCCAAGTTAAAATAAAATATAAAAAATAATTCTTTTAGTGAACTTTCCACTAACAAACAAATCCAAACAATCCAAGACAAAATGTGATTCACAGATTCAAGAGAATGGACAATCTTCCATTCACAATCTGCTATAAAACAAACCTAATTTTATATACTGAGAGGAACATAGTGGTCTGCTAAGATATACAGTATAAGTGAGTCCAAGAGCATGCAAGAGTATTTTAGTATCTTTCACTTAGGATAAAACTTTTATTTTGAAATGATAACAAATAACTATTTGAGTACAGTACTCTCTCAGTTCCAGCCCTTGCTTTCCTACTCTGAAGTATTACATTGCTTCTGAAGATATTTCTGCAAATTCATAGTAAGAGGGAATAAAAAGAATGGTGGGAAGCGATAAAAATAAAATCAATGATAAGAACATAATTCTACAATATTTCAGCTTTCATCTTTGTCAACCACCGAGAGAAAGAGAGTTTAGGAAGAAATGAACATTTGTTGTTTTCATATGCACTTGAGTAAATGAATGATATTGCAATGAAGCCTTGTCTGAAATACCTCGTTGACATCGCTGATACTGCCTTGCAAGCTCAGGAATCATCTTTGATGTTCAGCCAGAGCCAGCCTGGGTTTCGGCTATACACAACCCACACTGAGGACCCAACTTAGGAACGACATCTTTCTGGGTACTGGAACCATGCAAATGGTTTTATTAGTCTCCGTAAGACTTGCTTTCTTGTTCTGGGCAGAAATATACCCCACGTATACACAATTACTGTCTTTACCAGTGGGAAGAGACCACAATAGGACACTTGATTTGGAAACCTGTGTAAAGTAACCAGGAGGGAGACTTTGAGCCCAGTTCCATTTGGACATAACTATCCTGAGAGTGTCTGTATGGATGGGCTGACATGAGAAGCATTAGATGGGTACGTTTCTCTCTATCAGTATGTACATAAATACATACAAAGTCAAGAACCATAAATAAACTGCAGGAAAACAAACTACACTGAAGAAGCTATTTACATTTATTTGAGTTTATTAGAATGTGTATACTAAAGTCCCTGAGTCTTAATCTTCTTTACAATATTTTTTAAAAAAGTCATAACCGTGCCTCAGCAGAACATACCTTTCAATTCTTTAGGCTAACATAAAAGCAGTATGACCACTTCTGTCCAAAAGGTCAAAGACTCCTAGGGCACCACATGACTACCATTTGTCTGGATGGAAATTGAGTCCTATTGACCCTGTAACATCACTACTGACCTCTTGACATTAGGAGCTTAGTGGAAAGAAAGATGATGATATTCTTAGGTTCATACAAACTCATTAGGAACAAAGAAGGAAAGAGGACCTTGCGTGATATGAATTAGCACTGGCATTAACCTTTTCTTTCTCCCAATAACACATAATGCATTTACAGAAGCCCCAAAAAAGTGATATGAAGATTGAGATGAACAGATCTGTATCACTTCCAATTTTTCCAAACTGTTTATAAAATCTCTCAGTGGCTTGACATAAAGCGTCCTTTTACAGTTTCCTCCTTTTCCATGACATACAACACCTTTTCCTGTTTGCCACGGCAGATGGCCTAGACATTCAGATGAGCATCATCTTTTCAATCCAAGCTACTTCTCATCTCCATTACTCTGCTTTATAACTTAGAGCTAACTACAGCTGGCCAGAATTAATGGAAGGTATAGCCTAATTTGTTGCTTTATGGAAACTGAGGCTGTAACTTCATCATAACAGCAGATACTGTATGTGCTACTCGAACAGAAACAGGTTTATTTGCAATCAAGTACGAAGGAAAACAACAACAAAAAAAGGACATTTTCTTCTTTGTAGCCAGCTTGTCATCTTTAATTCAAAGATGCGACCTTTTTTTTTCCTGCTTAATGTATTGTGCTTCATCATGGATGGCAACCACCAGATTTTAACAACTAATAAAAAATGATGCCTTACAGTTCAGGCTGGTGTATGGCAATGTCTCTTTCTGGCATGTGACTAGTTTACTGTTGTCTTGTTGATCTGAGATGTGCACGTGTCTCCAAAGGACTAGGAAAGCAGGGAGATCAGGGACTCAGCTGCTGACAACCACCAAACTCTCTATAAACAATACACAATTAAAATAATGAAAAACAGATTTTCCTGGTATTTTCAGTAGCCTCTAGACAATGCAACAGTTTCTGGTTTCTTCACTAAAGATGATATCAATTATGTCTTTTATCCATCACGCAGAAGTCACGTGTGAGGCATAACTCTCTCCAAGGTAATTTCTTCTGGATTTACACGGCAAAGCACTTAAATTGCCTTTTTTGGCACTTTGTATTACAACACGGCTTGGGAGGGGGTATTTTACTTTACTGATGTAAAGCAGCTGGCATATTTACAATAGATAGGTCACATCAACACAGAGCAGATTTTCAGCCCTCCAAACTCCATTTACAGCAGCTTTAACGATTCAACAAAACAAATGCTGAATGCTAAACTCTTGTGTGGAAATGTAGCTCTAATTCTTAATGGCTATCCCACCTGCCTGCAACTGGCAGCTAGTTTTTTCACTTGCAGACTATTGCTTTTTGCACTGCAGTTTATTAAACTTACTGCTAAAGCTGAAATAATAAGTACTTTACAGACTTCCAATGAATTAGCCATTAAAGAGTCCCTCAGGAATTCCCTTTAGCACAGACAAAGCAAAGGCAAGAGGGAGAGAAGGTGACAATTCAGTGCGGTTTTAATTTCTGCACTACCCTGTGAGGGAAAAATGGATCTAAGAATTTGCTCTCAGTAGATGCGCTGCCCATGTTCTAAAACATATACTGTTGAAAACTACAAAGCCTGGAGAAACTACCTATCTTCTCCCAAAAATTACCTTTCCAGGTTTCACACTAGAGACTATATCCTGCTCTTCGTTACACATGTACAAATCCATGCCACTGGCGGAATGGCAGCAACTAATCCTCTATGTGGTTTGTTTTTATAATACCTGGCCTATAATACACACCTGAGGTAGCAATCTCAACCTCAACTCAAAAAAAAAAAAAAAAAAGAAAAAAAGTGTCTCTGTTTCTGTAATTCTTTACAGATGAAGAATTAATTTATACCGTGTGTAAAGCATCAGGGAATCATATAGATCTTAGCCAAAACACATCCTTACCATAAGGTTGGCTTTTTTAAGGGTGTTTTTAATGAATGGTCACTACAAGGATAACATTAATCCAGCCTCAGGACTTTTACGGGAAAAAAATACAAATGTAATTTATCTTTTTTAACTGTCAGCTGCATTTCTAAAGCTTTAAAGTCTGTAGCTCCCAGCAGCCTTTTGTCTTTCTGCCATGGCAGGAATATCTTGGACAGCTGTAAGAGCTTTGTAAGCTATCTTTCTCAAAATCCATTAGCTAATTCAAGGAACCTAATTAGAGCTGCCATTTTGATGGAGCATATTGAATGCTCTGTATAAACTAGTAACACCATCAATGTTTATTAAAAATTGCAAGAACCAAAGCTCTCAGTTCCATATAAATATTAATGGACAGATACACAATACTTATTGAAATATAGACGGTGTTATGTCCACAGAAATACACACAGGTATACTTAAAACCCAGCGTGATGCATTTACTCACAGAGGCTGAAGTATAGAAGGAAAACCTAGGGACAATTTTACACAAACTGTTGAAAATGGACTGGCTTCCATTTACACTATCCTTACGTGCATTATAGAAAGCAAAGCATACTAAAGATGATTTGTTTCTTGTGTTTTTCCTGAGTAGTGTGCTGACAATTTGGAGTGTATTTTGAGCTTACCTCAAGAATGCACTCCAGCTGGAACTGTTTTGCAGCTCCTCTTAAACCAGCCACTCCAATCACCGTACTTTGTAGACATTTACACATATTCCAGTACTACACTGTTTAAGGGCATCCAAAGATTCAAAGGGAATTTGCACTGTAGAGCTAGAACTCAAATTTTGCTGTAGACAGCAACAAAATCGGTGACAGGAGCCAGACATCTGGAGCAAGGCTCTCCTACATTCTGCTGCATAAAAGCCCAACTACAATGAAAAAGCAACTTGCAGACAACGACACAACACATGAAATACTGACCATTCTAAGGACGTATCAGAGACCTAATTAGGTTAGGCTGTATAAGCATATGTCTTTGGCTGCAGAAATAAAAAGTTTTCTGGCTACTTCACAGCTTCATTTTTAACTTGATACTTCATAAATGGAACTGCAGAAAACCTCATATGTTACCATTTCAATCTGACGTACACTTTCATACGCATCTAACAGTGCCTGGATTCTATTTATATGTACAACTAAATATACGTGCACAGAAAAATCATCAGATTTGCTACAGAAAGACAGCAGATGTTCTTATTAAGCCACTGACACATGCAAGGTGAAGCATGGAAGCCTTATAAGGAAAGCATTTAGCGTTCCAACTAGAAGCTAAAGAAAAGCAAGGACAACAAATGAAATTATTTCTAACATATTTTACTAGCTGTGAGTGCAATGCACAGCAAAATGAAAGCACCGTTGAGCATGCTTGAATGACTCTTACAATACACGGGGCTTTTCACAGAGGGGAGTATAATCCATATGCGCTCTTTGGAACACCCTAACTCCAATATAACGATCCAAAGTTCACTACTTCTGAATACATACTAAAATGATACACAAAGCATTTAACAGATGTGCCAGAGGAACAGGCTTAATTATATTTTCTATACTGCAGTAGTGGAAGGGGCTAAAACTTTTATGACAATTTTACCATGGGGACAATCCTGAAGGAAATTCATTTTAGTTCTCTGACAGAGCAGTATATCCAAACTACAACTGAGATCTGAGCAGTTTCGCAGGAACATGCTCAAAAGTCAAAACATCAGTTACCACTATCTTCTCTCAGGAATTGTGGTTATTGCTCAGGAGAAACCCTGCCAGATGCTGAAGCAGTTGATGGAATTTGCAAAGTTTTGCCGCCTCCAAGGCCACCCCACTCACCCTCCCAGCAGCCTCCCTCTTTGGGCACCTCTCCTCCATGCAGCTGGGCTCTTCATTTTGTTCCCATTCACAAGGAATGGAGAGTGCACATTTATTCAACTAGCTTTCATCACAAGCTCTACATCAACAGTATTAAACACTTTATAAGCCGAACTGCATTTCAGAGAACTATTTCTGAACTCAGGGGCCTAAAGTTAGCAGTGTAACTTTATTACGCCGGCAATGGAAGCTCCTGGGCTCCCAGACAGGCACAGCTTTTCTAACTCGTCCTTCTTACAGCTGCAGCTCTACTGCATCTCTGAAATTACTCCCGCTTTTCCACTTGGAGAAGTCAGGACTGATTTTCAGGTGTTTAAGACTGAAGGTAAGCACTAGTCCTTTTCAAGATCTTTAGAAGACTTTGCTTTTATACCTTTCAAGCCATGGATGCCAATTTCCTCCAACCATTCACTGGCTTCTCATACAAGCACATCCCAGTCCCACAGGCTGTAGAGAAATACCTCCCCTGAAGTGCCTAGGTCAGCATTTCTTCTTCCAGCACTCCTTGAAACCCATTTCCCAGAATCATTTCACAAAGCAGTCTGCCAATAATGATAGGTTGTAGGGTGGCTTGGGATACCTGATAGCACTTCTTCCTTTCTGCACTGGTTCAAATGAGCGTGTTCATGTCTTACACACTAACAGAACATTAAACATGCATTTCTGGTAAACTTCTCTCTACTCTGAAGCACCCACTCACTGTCCACAACTCTGCCCTGATCCAGCACTCTTCCTTTACTCTTCCCATTCTCTGGCTGCTTCAGCACTCCTGCCTTCTTCTCCATTCCTATTCTGGTCCTGCCTTGCCCATGGCATTTCTTAGGTTTTTGCATTCATATCTGCTCATCCTACTCCTCCCTGGAAGGCTGAGGTGTATGTGTAAGGAGGACACTGATCATGCCCCATTCACCTCATCCTTCATTCCTGGACCAGGAACCTACTACTGGAAAAGTGCATCTAAGCTCTTGCAGTTCAGGACGAGCACTTTTGATGAAGTCAGCAGCCAAATTTCTATTGTGTGTGGGAAGTACTCGAAATCTTACAACTTAGTCGAATTGTCAGTGTTCAAGGGCTGGTAAAAGGCAGAGTCTGGTGTAAGACGAGGCTGTGTTCCCTTGCTAAATATAAAGCCCCCATTCCAGGGTATGAAAAGACTACAGCTTCTTATTGAAAGAATCATATGCTGCTTATTTTCACTTTTTACAGAGACAAAGCAACCCCTCATCTTTTACCCCCAGGTCCCCAAAACAGCTGTCATCGTGTTCTGTAAAACTTCAGCTTCAGCACACCTCCTACATAGGCATTTTCAACCAAGAGGGCTGAAGGCTGTTTATTAACAGGTGGAAATACAGTTTTCCAATGGAAGTCAGGCCAGCAACTCCTCTCCCACAACTGTCAGTCAGGGTTTGTATGGCTGGCCCCCTCCCTGCCCTATAGGGCTCATGCTCCCTGATTCAGCCACTGGCTGTTTGTTCCTGAAGGCAGGACAAAGCTGGTTTGCTCCTAGCAAACCAGCCAAGCAGGATCAGCACCCCTTAAGAACAACTGCAACACCTTTGAGGTACAGCCTGGTAAGCACACAGTACTTCTGCATGTGCTCCAGATTAAGCTGTAGTCAGCTTAATGAGAGACTTAATTGATGAGTGCTACTTCCTTCACTTGTTCATTAAGATAAGTATAGCACATGGACATTTCAACCCATCAAAGATGAGAAAATGCATTAATTTTGGTTTTCTTAGAGCTGTTAATAAATTTGACACTGTCTGGCAGTTTTCTTCATTTCCTACTATTTGACAGATACTGTGATCACAAGTTACAGAAGATGTTTTTTCCTCTGAAATTATCACTCTGGTAATACAAGCCAGAAGGAAACTTCATCAAGATACCAAGAAACTGGGTATCATTTTTATTTTTAACTTTATGTGATTGGTTTGTGAATATCTCAATGTGATAAAAAAATAAATTCAATCCAGTACTATTAAAAATACATACACGTGCACACACACACCATAAATGAGTGTATTACAGCAAATAATCACACTGTGTATTTATTAGTAAAACTCGGTATTCTTCTCATATAATCAGCCTGGCTCTACTTACACCCCTTTACTGTAAGAACTCCTGCAACTGTTTTCTTCCTCTTTCACTCTCTCAAGTTGACATTTGTATGGAATCAAGAAAAATCTTCCTTAATAATTTTTCATTACTAATGGCTTTTTTTGGTATGTGTATTTGGGAGGAGGGAAGGCAAAGGGCAGGAAAAAGCAGCTTTAAGTGCTCTGCAAATGATCCTCCTGAATCTGGGCCTCATAAATCCTATCAAATGTTATATTTCATCAATAGGCTGGAAAAGCTTTTTTCTCTGCAATGATGAAGCCTGGCTTTAAAATTTATGGTTTCATTTTAGAAATGGACTATAAAAAGAGTCTGACTTAGCTGTCTATCAACTGTAGCTGACATTAGCAAGTTAGGTGTGGACTTTCAAAGTGTAATATGTATTTTTTATTTATTATACACAGACATACATACAGAGATATACAAGAACATGTATAGCACTGTGAGTTTGCATGCTGAACAAGGACACAGCTGGATTTTTTTATTTTTAATTTTGTCTTAAAAAAGCATTTTCTTCAAATGCAAGAGTATTTGAGATATTCAGCAGATTAGATGGCAAAGTGATAAAAGTGTTCAGACCAGAGTTGGCTCAAAGATCTGCAGCAACACAGGCAAATTGCATTTTGCTGCCCAAATGACTGAGATAAAGTAGTTTATTTCGTTCTCATTCGTAGGTTGGTAAAATGCAATTCAGCAGTGGCAGAGCAAGTTTGGAGGGAAAGCAGGGAAGACTTCAATAGGCTGTGGGGAAAAAAGAGGAGGAGGAGGAAAATGACTAAAAGGTTTTAGGTGAGGGAAGGCAATTAGCAAAGGACTGACAGATACAGGTAGAGGGGGTGCAGAAGTTCTGCACCTCTTATGCATGGGCAGCCAGCCAGCCAGCTTCTCCTACCTCTGTACAAAACTCTCTACCTCTGCTCTCATCCACGAGCCCTGGAAACAAAATTCTGCATCTCCAAAGAGCCACTCCTACCTGCTCTTCTGCATTCCCTGGGAAAGGAGAGTGCTGAGAAAACAGTTCTTATTCCTGTTACTGCCGCCACTGATAGGAGCAATGTGGATGCCACAGCTGGCCTCTATAAGCCCAAAAGCTTCATCTGGCAGCCACAGCAGCAGCTTCCTCAATTGGAGGAGGAGACACTCTGGGCATGCTGCAGAAACACCCACTTCTCCTCACCTCCCTCACCACCAGAGCTGGAGGTCTGCAGCCAGTGATTACTACTTAGGCAGCCTCAAAGGTACCACTCATGCTTGAGAAAGCAAACCACATTTAAAATACAACCCAGATAAGTAAAGTGACATGGTTGTAGCTGGAGAAAGTGAAGCTCCATTCTGAGTGCTGGGGCGCCTATATGTCTCTGTCTGCTACAGAAGAACCTAGTTTCCTAACTCAGACAATTCATGATGGATTATGTGAAAACAGCAAATCAGACCATGCTGTTGAAACGTTATATGAACCAAACAGAAGAGCAGTTAATCCAAATCTCATGCAGAATGATTATTATTGCACGTTGCCATCATTGCTGCTGGCTAGTTGTAACACCAGTTTTGGTGGCAACACGTATGAAAACCTCAAAGTCCTGTTCCTTACCATAAAACACGGAGAAATCTCACCCTGGGGAACATGGTCAAAACTTACAAGTGAATACCACAGGAAAGGTTGTGGGGAGGGCAGTGGTTATAGGTAAATGTACTCTGAGTCAAGACCAAGAAATCAAATCTATTCTTCCATTGCCTCTATTTAGTAACACAAACAAGATGAACAAATAAAAGAACCCGTCACAGATGCTGAGGCTGTGTCCTATCATGGCCTGAGATCAGTCCTGAAATACATTGTTGGGAGAATATTCACCAAGGTTCCTGCTGCCAGGTCTCCTGTGGACAGCGGAGGGAGGCACTGGATGAGCAGGCAGTGCAGGGCACCACGACCCCAGCTGTGGCTCCTCTAACACACCCACTGCAGGAACCTCTTCTGACTATTGAAGGGAGCTGGCTCTGCTCACTGTGGTCAGTGATGGCACATGCTAGCAAGGGATAATCAATCATAGGGTGTTATCCAGCAGTGGAACACATAAGGGAAATGCCATCCCATCCACATTCTACAAATCAAAACGTATTCTGCTTCTAGGACTAAGCTTTCACTCTATGCAGCACACATTGTGCCTACTCTGGTTTATGGAAATGAGAGGAGCTGAAACTGCCTATACTTCCACAAAAGGCTATTTGTATTAATGAAGGGTAACTTTATCAGACCTTGATCTACAGACAGCACATCTCTGGTATTCTATGTTACTTACTGGAAGGAGGTGTATAGCAGCATCACGTCATGTGAACAGAAGTTACTTTAAAAAATAAGATCTCAAAATGTTTCGGATTCATTCAAGTTAACCCCATTTAACAATTAAATTCAGGGCACTAAGACAGTATTGATGTCATAGAGTTTTCAAACACAAACACTCATCCCAGAACTGATTGTGAATATTTCTAGCAGTCTTATTTTTTCCATAGTTTTCCCATATGTTTCTCCTTGAAGGTTCAAAATAATCAAGCAATTCAGCTTTCCCTATAATTCTTGAGCTTTTCCAAACCTGAATTAACTCTTCTATACACAAACATCTTTTTGTCACTCTGCAAAGAGAAGCTGCTGGCACTTTGCAAATCCTTAATTTTCTTCCTTTTCAGAATCTTTTAATTCATTTCCCTCTTCCTGAAAGGATGCTTTTAAAGTTTTGCTATTTCATTTTCTTTCCTTGCTTCCTTATTTCCCCACCTCTTCCCTGATACTAATCTACAGTTTTTCTTCTTCTTTTTTTTTTTTTTTTCTTTTTATTTATTTTGCTTGAGGTCTTGTGACTTGTTTACAAAGGAAAAACCACAAAGCTCAAGGGTTAATGTTTTACCCCTTACTCACTATCCCATATCTAGCTGCAGTCAACAGTAACCAGAATTCATCATCATCAGTGGATTTTCACTGACATGCACTGTATTTGCTCAGATAATGGCCCCATATATTGCCTTTGAAATGAGGGTGTGACAATTACTGAGAGATATCTCAAGAGTCAGTAATTGGCATTGCTGCGGGACATGTTTGCTTTGTGTTCTAAAGGCAGACCTGCAGAAAAGCAAGCTTTGAAGTTTTGTTTTGGATGGTACTGTGCCCTCATAAGAACACACCAATAGTAACCTAAGCACTTCACCTTTGAATTGGAGCAGGCCATTTGCTAGCTGGTTTGGAGCACAGGGGAGGAACAGGCATATGCTACCTCTGAAAGGTCAGGCAAACACAAGGGAACAGACCTTTCCAAATTTTGTAATGAGGGCCAGGCTAAACAATGTAATCTGAAGTATCCTCACTCCAGCTTCTGGCCGCTATCTTCCTTACCTCCACATAGTTTTGAGGTGGCCTTCAAATCTTTCATGATCACCTCAGGAATACCCGCAGACAAAACACCACTGCACCATCCTCATCAGATACAACTGTCCTTGCAATAGGCTCTGCACAGATGTGTAATAAAAAGACAGTCCTGTTCCCACACAGCAGAATGATGGAAACAGTAAAGCGAGAGGGGGAATAGAAGACAATACGGAAAACAATACTGGTCACAGGATGCCTGAGAGTGATACTTAGTGTTCCAGGAAAGAGGCAAATGTAGCATGCCTTTACAGGCTGCAAAGACAATTTCAGAGGTTTTGAGCCTCGCTGCTGTTTAAAGTCATGCAGACAGACTGTATACCTTTTTTTTTTTTTTTTTTTTTTTTAATTTAAAAGAACTAACAACTAGATAGAGCTACTGGACAAACAGGACCAGGTCACTTTGGTGACAGGTAACTGTAAAAAGCATGCACAGAAGAGAAGGAGGAGGACAGATCACTTCAATCTGTATTTTTTATGCAATGGCCAAGATTTAAAACCCCATGGATGTGCATTATCACTGACTTAAGCACAGTGACCACAGGATTTTTTTCTTTTGTCATTTTTTTTCTATTCAAGTATATTCTCCATTAACACACAAAATTACCCTTTTTTCCCCCCATCTAATTCACTCCTCCCCGTGGGACAGCCATTAAAATTGATTCATGAATACACTACATTTGCAGGCGAAAGTAGGAACAGAGAAACCTCCTCCCCATCACGTCCCTCTCCAGGATGGAGTTTGAGATACATTGAACAAAGAGCCCTCAGATCTTCTGGCATACAGCCTAGAAATCAGAATGCGATTTCCAATCTGCACCTCTTGCTTTATTACAAAAGATATGGTCTTTAAAATAGGCAACTGGCTTTGACCAGCAATGTTTTAGACTCTAGCCTCTAGTTCTGTTTTTCTGCAGACTCCAGACTGCAACAGGTGGCTTCCCTCCCTCCAGTCCTGCCCCACAACCCCAGCTGCAGCAGGGAAGATGCCTAAAGGATTCAGGCAGATGGAGAAAATATAAGACCCTGCCTCTCAGGCCTCATCTGTGTTTCACTCCGCAACATACACCTGGATTTGACAAAGTCATGCTTATCAGATAGATCAGCAGATAGCCTGCTATCTGTGCCGTGGTGCAGAATGAGGTCAGAAGAGCACTCTGCCAGCTTGTGCTTTGCTGTTTAAGCCTGTATGGAATAGTTGTGGAGACAGCAATAAAAGACAACTCCTCACACTAACCAAGTTCTTCACCCCTTAAATTCTGGTCAATTCTCCAACCTTAAGAGGTAAATGAAATACAAATCATACATTACTACTATTTAACTGCATATGCCAACAGCATAAACCAATAAGAATACAACTGAGGCCAGAAGTCAAATTCGGTTTATGAAAATAAGTCATGTTTGAGGGCAAACTGACTGTTATAAAAATCAAGTCTGAAGAACAGTAGTTCTGAATTTTTAAGCTGTCTTCTGCAATGCCATACCTGGGTCTTCCAGCTGGCCTCACCAGATGGCCACATTGGCCAGCATCAGAATAACAGTCTGGAAACAAGTGCCCTACAGCCCCGCCTCAGCATCTTAGCTGGAACATGCTCTGAGGCAGCAGTTCTGTACTCACAGTTCAGACATATTCCCAGTGCACTTGCTTAAAGATTCCTGAAATTTGTGAAGAGATTAAAGCCAAACTTCTGGTCCCATAGAGGTCAGGGAAAATAACAGAATGCTGGTTACTAGCTTTTAAATGTTAATCATCACTATTCACACTAAAACCTTGTTACACTAAAAACAACCCCTCCCCACACCAGCACACAGTATGAAAATGTATTTAAAAATAGTATATATATACTTTTTTTAAAAAAGGAATTTTATCCTAAGCAATAGGTAAGTTCAGCTGTAGAGGATTCTAGCACCCACATACAATTTTTTCTTTCATGGAGACTGTGCAACCATTCCTTCTCTTACGTACAACTGTGCAAATCAGTGTGTTAGTGATGCTTTTGCAAAGAAGGTTTGACAACAATAGAGAGTCCCCAGCCTGCTAAATAAGAAGTGACAACTCCATTTGAAAGCTGTCTCTGGATGTGTTTTATGTGCAGAAATTATCTGTGACAGTTCAGATCAAAATAGAGTTTTCATTTCATGTGGGAGGTAAATGGACGATAGAATAGGTTACTTTAAATGCTGTAGTCTAGTCCAATTAATGTTTCAGGTTTTTTTTTTTTATAGATTTTTTCTGTATTCTATGCTCTAAACTTTAGGGTAAAAAAATGTAAAACTCATTTTGTCAATAACATGATGCAAAGAACAGGCCAAGAGGCAATAAAAGTGGTTAACAAAAACAGTCATACGGAAGTATGGCAAAAAAGCTCAAGTTACAGTAATCTGGCTGTGAAACTAGTAAGTATAAAGCAAAAAAGAAAACATCACTTCATCAATCTTTCAGGGAGAACCAGGCAGGGGAATGAGTTCCTACTTCCCACCTCAATCAACAGAAATTTTGCCACTTACTTTGATGGAAACAACTTGCACACCAGTCTTCTCTTTGAGCGGTGGATACAAATCCACATGCTATCATTTGCTTTTCAGATTGTGGAACATAAATTTACAATTTCTAGCTTATGTAACTGTACCAATGACACAATTTGCACTTTTATAAAAAGTCAGATCCAAGATATTGCTTTGGCCTCTGAGGCAAGGCTGCCGATTTTCATGTTTTCCAGAACATCATACCTGCTGATTCTTTCAAAGATACGGCCCATTAAGTACCAGACATGCTACGTTACTGGAAACAAGACAGAATACAATATGAAAGCATTAATGATTTCATCTGTTTGTGTATCCTTTTATGTACTGCAGCAACTGCTGCGATCTTATCATATACAGTGACTATCACATTACTACCCACATCTACAGAAAAGGAAGTGTCCACTACCAAATTTATGTGTTTATCTAAAATCAGATGTGAACTGTCACTTTTCTTCCCGGTAAACACACATTCACATTTGTTACCTGCAAGTCAATCGGCTGTTTTCTGACCCATTTTAAAGAAATATGTTTTCTTAAAAGGTCTGGAGCCACCACTATGTTACTGAAGCAGAACAGCAGCTCTCATGTAGAACTGAAGGGAGCTGTGTCCATAGCTTCCTAATGATCTTTTTCAAAGTTGATGGGGAAACCAGTAGTTCATACATTGCTTTTTAGATATAAGCACAAAGTGTTGTTAGTAAAGAGGCTACAGACCTACGAATGAGTGATCTCATCCCAAACAAGGGCCCATGAACCTTACATAATCTATTTTGTTTATGCCACACTTTAAACAATGCATATTTTGAATCTTTTCTGAGAAACAGCATTTTTCTTGGCATGATTTTCAATTTCCACCCACTTGGAAGAGCAGGTGTCTTTATGTATCATTTCTCAACCCTGGGAATAAAGAAAACATTTAGAATACATGTTAAAATTGCATTCCTAAAGTCAAGGCACATTAATTTAAGGTTCCATGGGCATTACAGAAGAACAGACCTCCACTACAAGTGCACTGAGCTAGCAGAAACACTGAGACAAAGCATTCAGAAGATATGAGACCTCAGTATCTCTACCAGCCAAAGACTGAATGCTGGTAATCTTATTCCTCAGAGAAAGGTTTTAACACAAAAGAGAAATTAACATCTATCTATGCACTAGGATCTTGAAAAGAAAAACAATGGAACAATGAAGCTGCTCAGACGTCTGGTATATTTACCATAGCTAATAGTAATGAGATAGTGGGCAGAGCGCAGATTAAAGGTGAAAAGGTATGAAGGAATACTGTTAATCATTTCAGAAACCACACAGACATGTAAAAGAATACCAGTACACAGGCTAATGAGTCTAAATTTTGGGAGGAATTCTTGAGCACTTATCATATTTAGATTGATAATCTATTTGTAGTGGTGCTCAAAGAAGGAGAATTAAACTTTTGCTATTCAGTTTTGGAGCCAGAACATGCCACGAAGTGCAAAAGACTTTTCAAGCTCTGTATCAAAGAGGTCAAAGCATCAACACCGATGCAGACAGTGGAATTTACAGAGAAAAGGAGGAAAAGAACAGTCCCTTCCCTCTAGTCCCCTTTACTCTCCCTCTGCTTAAACGTTGCCATTTGTACAGGCACAAAATAACTTTCTCCTGATTGATTTTTTTTTGTTGTTGTTGTTGCTGTTTTGTTTTGGTTTTTTTTTTTTTTTTTTTTTTTTTTTTTTTTTTTTTTTTAAATCAGAAACAGGGACAGCAGAAGATCTCAGAGGAAGAAAACCACCTTATTCAAGTGAAGGCCTGCACATGTCTACTTGCAATTTGTGTATCAACAATCAATAACAGTTAGGAACAGGTTTATTGCTCTGATGCTGTTCCCCAAGCCTCCTTTTGTCATGTTATGGAATTATCTGCTGATATGTAAAGCAGAGACTCCAGCCCCAGAATGTCTTCTCTGTCATCAAACCGAGAGCAGAGCAGAAGCAATCCAGGTCCCCTGGTTAATAACGCACTTACATCATACA
This sequence comes from Pedionomus torquatus, assembly GCA_013398155.1. Lineage (NCBI taxonomy): Eukaryota > Metazoa > Chordata > Aves > Charadriiformes > Pedionomidae > Pedionomus > Pedionomus torquatus. The sequence continues at coordinate 498,542 of VZRU01005734.1, read as the reverse complement.
AGTGCTCAATTAAAGCAGTCCTTTCAGACAACTCTTGAGCACTATGGTGGCTCAGACATAGAAAATAATTGCCCACTCCCCAGCTTGTCACAAGACAGACTGGGTTTTGAACATGTTTACGTCCCTCTGCTTACTTTTCAATTGCCAGGCTTTGTACAACACTTGCATTAGAAACATGTTCTACGCTTAAACTTACAGGCCAGACTCAAAATAATTGTTTTCCATGCATTTTATGTAAATACCATAATGATCATTTGCAGTTGATTCCCATTTACAAGGTAATAACCGTATCCAGGACTAAGTAGGCATCAAAGCCTAAAGGCAGAAGTGTTTGTAACAGATAAACTCCACAGCTCAAGGATATGTTCTGGCTAATACTGGTTTGAGAAAAAAATGCCCCTAAGATACTATTATGCTACAAAATTTTATTTAAGATTAATTTTTTGAGTGAATGAAGAAATTAAACCATAAATATGGGTCAAAGACAGTGATAAGATGTCGTTTGAAATGTTAAAACATTGGTTGGCTTTTCTTTTTCCTCCTCACTGCTTTGAAGTCATTGGAGGGACAGGGCTTACACCCTTCCAGAGTGCAGATTCAGCAGAGGGCTGTGACACTGCAAAACTGTCACACTGACCTACTGGTACACAAATAGGAAACTGGAGAGAAACAAGAGGGAAAAAAATTAAGAGAGCGTTTATTGCTCTACAAGTACAATTTACTTCATTTTAGCTCTTTCTAGTGGTAACTCACACTTACTCTTCTTGCACCTCATGAGTTGTTTTCTGTTTTTCTCCACTTCAGCTTGGTGGACTGAAGAAAAAATGAAGGCGAGTACCTGTTTTGCAGACAACTGAAGAGTATAAAATCTAGCATGTAATCACTCTCCGCTGTTTTCTAAAAATAGCCTCCAGATATCAAGGACAAGTTAGTGATACAAAAGGTAAGTATATGGTTATCTAAAGCAACATGGTTTTCTCACATCCCTCTGTCCTAACGAAAGACCTCTCTCTCAGATGCAGGACACAGTATAGTTTAAGACAAGTTATTTATTTTATTTTCTATGACAGTCTACCATCACTCTCCACAAAATGGTCACAATTCTCTTAGACGATCCCAAGATCAATATTGATACCTTGATCGATGTCAACAAATGCTCCGCTGCTGCATGGCCTGCCAGAGAAACTGCTCCTTAGCTATATTACATCTGGATTCCATATGGTGCCAGCTCTCCTTGTGGGATGTAAGGACAGTCACAGAGGTTTAGAGTATATATGAACTTAACTACATCAGAAGACTTAAGCTGATAAACAATAGACTGTTTCTTGGCTTTCTATGACCCCTTGGATGACTGTGTGTGCCAGTGGACTTGTTATCATGGATTAAAAATCAGCACGCTTTCGAGTTTGTCATCAACTGAATGCTCTGCACAGCTGTCAGACAATAATCACAATTATTCTCTTTTTATTTAGCATCCTGGTGCTAAGCCATTCCCACCCCCAATATTTTTCTAGCACAATATTGAGTGATTTTCAGCTTTTCAAACAACATTGATTCTTACAGATTTCTGTTGACCAAAAGATCTGGTTCATGTTTCTGCCTATACTTGCTGTCAGTGATGCTGCTTACTAAATTCTTGGGTAACCCTTCACCACTGGCATCTTGACACAAGCAGGGAGCAAGGTCCTTGACTCTTTTTAGGAGAAGCTGTTTTATCCTGCTATTAGATGTTTGAACCCTCCATGAGAAGGTTCCCATCAACTCATTCTGAGGTCAGATCTGTAGCCCTGTTAGATCTTCTGTATCTTCTTATGCTGAGAGCTAAATCACTCAGTGGAATAGACGAATTAAGATTAGCAGAAAAATCTTAAAGATCTGCCAGTGTAAACCCCAGATAAACTGGGACTGCAGAAAAAATCAGTGTAGAAACAACCTTTTGGGAGTAGGGAAAGAATTCCCTACATCTTATGGGTGTGTAGAGACAACAACAGTTTAAACTCTAAGGTTTCTACCACACTGTCAAGCTGTATGAGTACCACACAGATCTAAGCACTTTGCCTGGGCATGAGCAGCGGTGCTGGAAAACTCTGCCAGAGTTCCTGCATTGTTCCTGGTAGCAGCACAACCTGGCAATCCTGGTTGATCCAAGGTGTGCCCCATGGTTCCCTGTGCTGCAATCATCTCAATTGGTGTAACAATAATTTCTGGTGAACTAAGAAAACCAAGTGACTGTTTATTTTGAGAACATCTGAGAAACTGGGATGTTGCTTGAAGACTCTCAAGACTCAGATATACTCCTCACTGCTTAATGAAGACAGGGACTGTGGATTGCTCTACCTGTAGCTCAGAGGAACCTGTTAGCACAGGTCCCACTGACCTTGGATAACATCAAACAGAAGTGAAGATAATGTGAAAACATTACTCATGGCTCCAGTCAGTCTATGTCCATTTTCCTTGCCACATCTAAGAATTACTTCTTCATCCTTATTAGACAGATACCACTGCTGTCCTTAACTGGAACTACTCAGCATTTTGAAGCTGTCTGGTGATAGCCCTTTTTTCCCTTCTCCTCCAAACTTAATCCCTTGTAAAGATTTCTGGGAGTTAAGGATTTCTTTAAGATTTCTGGGAAAGGATTCTTTGACTCCTACTAAACTTTGACTATTTTTAAAAAATAGTTTTACCAGAAGCCACTAATTTACCTCAACAATGCGAAACGTCAGGACAGAGCTTGCTGCAAGCTCACATCATCACCTGAAGTCTGAACATATGGATGCTCATACATGTGAGCTGGTCTCTGCTCCTCACATCCAACCTCTTCTACCCCTGAAAAACACAGATTCTTAGTATGTACAGACTTAAAAGTCTAGCACAACAAAATCCCATTCCCTCATCTGCTGGTCAGTTAGACTAAACCAAGATTATCTCTTCAATGAAAGAAAGAATCCCTTTCTTTCATTTAATTAGTAGCGCCTAAGAAAAGAACTTCGGAGAGTTTTTTAAAAGTCATGGTTTTGGATAGAGTGTGAGCTCCCTGAGGTCAGCCATATAGATTCGTTGTACTCTGGTCTACACAGCAAAGCTTGCACAAGGACATGTCAGCAGGCCTGTCTCTGGAATAGTTGCATATCCATAAGCTAGGAGATGGTAAGGCAAAATGACTATGCAGGGAAGCTGAGGGAAAACCAACAGACAGTTAACAAAAAGATTGGGAACTGGGCTGAGAGAAAGGGAGAACAAAAGAAAAACTACCATTGTCTTGGCAAAGAACTTGCTGGAAGGACAAGCCTCACAACTGTGAGCTGCATAATGACTTTCCGCTTGCTGTTTCTCTTCAGCCGGGGAAATGGGACTAGGTTAACATCCATCATTTAACCAGAATTGCAGTGCCAAATAAATCTGACTGAAAACACACCTTTTAAATTTTTTTTTCCCCTTGGCTAGAGCAACTCTGCAAGGCTAATGATGGGGCCAAAGAGACTCATTCTGTCAGAAGACAACCTGGAGCAATGAAAACCTGGGCATTTCAAGTGTATGAAATAGGACAGACTACTGGAGAGTAGTGGGAAAACAGAATCACATGAGATTTAACCAGGTCTCTTACACTTTAATTAAAACAAGATTTAGTAATTTTATTTAAGATTACCAAATTCTCAGAGGAAGTGCATCTCTCTGTCTGTACTGCTACCAGACAACTGTTAATTAGGAAGAAAATGCAGTACACAACGCTACATCCATCCATAACGTGTATCCACTAAGGTAGATTTCCTTGTTTGAGGAAAATATCCTAGTTACAATGGTGGCCTGCTACATGGAAATACCAGACGCTATTAGGGTTTGCACTTTAAGTATGGAAGTGACTGGCCTATAAACAAGATTTTAACAGCTTCTTTTTCGAACGACTCTGATTGTTTAATTAATCTTCAGCCATTAACCATTCATTTAAGATGCCACTTACAAAATCTTAATTTTGCACATGATCAGCTGGTTCACAAATAGCTATCTATGAGCAGAAGTGTAATGATCTTTCTCTCTCGGAGCTTACCAGCCTTATAGTCATTTCTGGCTTCTTAATTAACCGCACATACATATTAGCATTTAAAATTAAATGCTGTTTTGTTAAAAAAATACTGTGCAGAGAAAAGTTAATACATACACACATTATTCCACTGCTGATTAAAGGAGCAAATATGAGCTTTTGGTGAAACAACATCCTGCATAAGACAGAATTTAGCATCTCTTACTCACACTAGGAAATACTCTACGGCAGGAACACATGCAAGGCCATATGATTTCATTCCAGCTGCATGGACGATCTCATTTTGTCTTTATTTGTATATTTAAGAGGCTGACAACACCATCTGTATTTTACTCTGTATTCTCTGGTATGGTCTCATCTTCCAGTAACAGACCTGTTCTTTCTCCAGGGATCTATCTTTTGCATTTGCATCCAAACAACTGAAAAAATGGGACATTACCAATAAATAGGTAGAATTAAAGTAAAATAATTCCATGCAATAATATATTACATAAGAAAAAACAGGGCTGGAGGGAAAAAAAAACACCTCTAAATGCATTTGAATGCTTAACACAGCTGCCAAAACTCAGGCTCTCCAGCATCTGCAGCAGGATGGTCACAAGGGAGTTGTGGGAGAGCATTATATAAAATTTTACACATCTGTCAATAAGTGAGGTGATCCAAATGCAAACCCTAGCAGGCAGGATGCATACAGGCAGATTTGTGACTATTCCTGACAGAATTTATTTCTGCTGAAGAATGCGTGGCCTCGAGTAAGCATGCACACATTACATAGCAGCAGCAGCTCTGCTCTGGTTAAAGTTTGACAACTTCCTTCTGTTTAGACTTGCTCTAAAATACTCAGGGTCACCTGAGTTCCATAAAATCTGGGGTTTCCATGAGAAGTGAATGATACAGCTAGGGTCCCAAAGTTAGATGATGAGTTCTTGGGAAACAGCACTTTGATATCTGTATGTAAAGTAGGTTTTCTTTATTCCCTCCCGTATAGCCGGTTAATAAAACCAAGGCACATTTAAATGTGTCTCAGGAGGTCCAGGTACTCAGTATTTTTCCTAGTCAGTATAGTAAATATGCAACACTCAACTGTCCTTTCTGAGGAAGAAAATCATAAATAGTATGAGGAACAAAAAACACAGTACAAATATGAAATATAACTCCAGTGGCACAACCTACACTTCTATGGAACTGGTGGCCAAAGGGATTTCTGGAATGCCCTGCTCCCCGGTGCAAGACACCTCTACTGAGAGCCCCCAAAAATCACTGAACCTCTGCTGTGCTGGCCAATGCCAGTTTGAATTTAACCGTTGTCAGAAATCTATCAGCCAGGAAGGACAGTAAGCTGCCAAGTGTTAAGTTCCTGGGTTTAATATTATGGGGAACAGTGACCGAATTGCAGCCAAAAGTTCAGAAGACCCTGCAGTACATTTCAGAAAAAATAAATTCCAGAGGTAAAGGAGTCAGAGGACAGTCCCAGGAGGTACAGGGTAGCAAAGGACAGGGAAACAGTGTAGGTGATTTTAGGACACCAAGCAGAAGATGCTCTGTGGTAAGCAAGAGCACATGGCTTCCTCATACCTGCCATGCTTTGTAAATCAAAATATTTCAACCTGCCATGCTTTGTAAATCAAAATATTTCAATGCATGACCATAATTCTATTTCCAGTGTAACACAAGGTATAATGGCAAAGGGCATGTAGATATTACACAGCCTCAATTTCTACTTTGCCTCCACACAATCCATCTTAAAGATTAACCATTCCTCAGTAAAAGACCATCAACTCCTAAAGCAGTGAATTGCTTTTTGCTATTCAGTGATAAAAGCTGTTGTAGATGAATGCACAGTGAGCAATGCCAACTGTACCGTACTCAATACTTTGTACTGAGAACAAGAAAACTTCAGTTTGTAGCTGACTAGAAATACAGGACTAAGCAACAAACTTAGGCAAACCAAACTTGCTCTTTTTGAACAAACCTTTTTCTGTGCAGCCCTGTACTCCTACGGCCATGGATTGAGCAGGATGGGAACAACCTACACCTGCCCAAAAGACAAGTATTTATCCTGTTTTTTAGTTAAAAATGCTCTCTTTGTTAAATGTCAAAACTCTAGACCTGTTTTACTTTCCACTCAGGCTTACCCATAGCTTACATTTGCCACTAGGTTTCTCAGGACACACACAGCAATATTTTCCTTTGAACCTTTTCAGGGAGAGGCAAACTGCTCAATGTCTTGCACGTCTCTCATGACTCTGGCCAGCTCTGAGGGTGGGATGTGATAGGCAGAGTTAGGGTTGCATAGAGGTATGTGTTTCATTTCCCCATTTTCAATTTTGTATGCTGCTAGATTGAGCATTCTAGAAGAGTGCAAGTTTCCATAAAGAAACTTTCACTCTGAAATGAGGAATATAAATTTTCCAATTAATTAATTAACATTGTCTTGTATAAGGTCTTGCACAACAGGACCCAATAATGCATCTCCAAAAAGGGAAAGATCAATCAGACTGGGTTTGGGTCTTTGGACTCTACTCCTATGCAATAAAAAAATGTTAGGCTTTTTATTAGTATTTTTTTAAATCTGCAACAAGATACAGCTCTGAATCTATTCTTGCTAAACAAAGGAAAACTGTATTCATTTTTGTCAGACCAGCACTTAGAAATTCCCCAAGATAAGACGCATAAATAAATGAAGAATTATACTTGGCAATGAGTTTGGCATGAGACTTTAAATGTTTCATAGTTCTGGGCTGAGGAAATAAGTTGAGCAAAGTCTCTAGAACCTTTCCGGAGATGTGCTCAGGGTGTTTGGATATACTTGACAGCACCATGTTAAAGGGAGGAAAAAAGAGGAAATTGCTTATGGGAAACGTGAGAAAGGGTTGCGGGATGTGACATGCCTGACATTTAAGTGATAATAGCGTTGTGCATATGCTCTTTTGGCTTTGGTCTGACACCTAGGCTCTGCCATGGTGCAACTTAGCACTGTCATGGTACAGCCTCGATGACTAAACTCAGAGTGATGTGACTTAGCACTCGTTCTGGGAACATATGGGCCACAGATAACAAAGCCTCTGCCACAGGCTGGGGAAACGTACAGCGTCTCAGGCAAAGACCCTGTGAGTTCCCCAGCTGCACAAGGTGGCTGTGCAGGCTGCACCATCCTTTGGGATGTCATTTGCATTACAGAAAATTGTGGCTAATTAGAAATAAACAGAAAAATGCTTGATTTACAAAGAAATGTGTGATTTTGCCAGCTAATTTTTTTTCACTCTCTTTAACTTAACGTTCACAGAATACACTGATCATGCTAATGCTTTCATGATATTCATTAATAAGGACAATTTACATTTATATAGCACCTCTCCTAGTTAAGAATTCTAAAGCTTTCAGCAAAATATACACAAAAAATTACATCTATTTCACTGAATATAGTCATCGTTGGAATGAAAATCAACAATTGTGAAGCAGTGCAGAAGAACGTTACACAACAGTGGCAAATAAGACACAAAGCAAACACCCAAAAAACCCAAAGCAAAAAAAACCCCTGAGATGTCAGATGCAAGTGCATGTAAAGGGGATGTTAGTATGCCAACAGCAATGTGAAGCAGGTCTGAGTGTGCCCTGAGGAGCAGTGCTTGGAGGCAGCAAACATACTTCAGAATGATTAAAGCAATGGTCTTCATATACGTGCAACCTCTTGCTTTTCTGCATGCTGAGGGAGATTCTCAGTTTAAACTCCAGGTCTACTGAGAAGAATGAGCCAGGAACACTAGATGGATTCCAGTGATGTGAAAAGGAAAGGTAAATGTAAGCAAATTGTGATCAGCACTTATCTGGCCACTAAGCTTCTTACTTTACAAATGCCCTCCAAATTTTAAAAGGCACTCATCATGCTAATACTCTGCAAAAATAAAATAAAATAAAATAAAAATGCACTTCTTGTTTCAAAGGATCAGTTTTAATTCTCTATCATAATGACACAGAACTTGAATTCCCAGACTGAAATGAAATAATCTATTCTCTCTATGTTCAAATCCCCCTTTATCCCAAAACCCATTTACTTTAGTCACTGATGAAGTCTCCACACACTATATTACAAGTTGAGAGTCAGAGATGGGAGAAAAAGCCATCCATCTAAAGTGAAAATAATAGCAAAACTTTGAAAGAGAACATGCATGCGTTAGTAAGACCAAAGCATGAGCTATTACATGACAAATGTGCTGATAAATGTTCAGCCCTGCAAACACAAAATAACTTTGGTTAGGCTAATAAGCATCTATTCCCATCATTTTGAGGCAGACAAGGTAGGTTTCATACTTGACCCTTGAAAGCAGCTTCAGTTTTGTAATTAACATGTTATCATGTCATCCAGGGTTTTTTCTTTCCCCTTCTCTTTCTCCTTTCAATACTCTCCCTTTAGCACAGAAAGATTTCCTTGCCTGAAGTTGCCACTATATTCAACAACTGCTGGCTGAGACCTCACGACCCGCTGCATAAATTCACATAAAATTATTCAAGTTTGGCACATTTTCTGTGACGAATAACAACAACCTTTTTGTCTCTGAGACAAAGAAAAGAAAAATTTTAAACAGGAACAAAGGCAGACTAATAAGAATCCCACATTTCCTATTTTTTCCTAATCTGGTTTAACAGCCTCCACAAGCCTAAGAAATTCAACAAAGCGAAGTTGTTGTGGACTGTTTGTCTTTCAGTACAGAATCAACACAGATGGAACGGCCTCTCAGCATGACTTCTGATCACGGGTTCAGATATGAGGTAACTTGTCTTGCCTGTTAGATGTGCTGCTTTTATTTTTTTACTCAGTTATCATGCTATCATGCAATTACAGATAAATCCATACTAAAATCCAGGATCCCAACACCAAACCTGGTTGAGACTTCAATCTTGTTCACATGGCAAGTCAAGAGTTCATTCAATTTAGTTGCAACCGCAATACGAGCAATCAAGTAAAAGAGGCCATTTTGCTGCATGGAAAAACAACATATAGACCACGCTTCAAAAGTGATCATATTCACCCTCTTCACCCTTATGCAGTAAAATAAGAGTTAATAATATGGAAGAAGAAAATCAGGAGTTTCCTTGTGTTTGGAAAGACCTCTACCATAATGTATTTAGGTGAAAAAGAGAGATACTTGGCTCATTCCCTGATACAAATTTAGATTTATGTCAGAAGGGGTTTATTCCTATTTATAACAATGACTCAGTAGACGTTTTTAAAGTACTATGATGCCACTGAAAACACTCCTATATCTGTGCTCACATATTCCTCCAAAATTAACAAGTGTGGTATCACATAGCATAGATTGAAGCTATGGGAAGACACTACAGATTGTAATATGAACTCAAAACATGAACAATTCCTCAAGTCTCCCATGTCTTACTGCGTCAGCTCTTCTTTTCACATAGGCTTGTATGTCTTGCCTACAGACCCATATGTTGGTTTGAAAAACCTAACATCAATATATTAATGTCACGATTCTTTTAACCAGTTTTAAAATCATCATAATGGTGGTTACACCATCAACTCAAAGGAATTTCTGTTTTCTTTTTAACCCAGGGAAAAACCTGACCATCTTTCTTTAATGCTATCAACCTGGAAGCTTGACAGTAAGGATTAAAAATTGCTCTTTCCTTCCCACTTGGTTATTGGAAAGGCTATGAAAGGTAATCAGTCTTGTGAAGCTACACTTCACAGTCTGCATAAAAATGCCATGATTGCCAGTCCTCTCCCCAACCTAATTGAAAGTGCGTAATATCACACAGCTAGGGAAAACTAAACTGTAAACATATGCAATGTGTCATGCTATCATCCAAAACCTGTTACTAATAAGCAATTGATGATTTGCAGGATCGAAAGGGATCTAAAAACAGAGATTATTTTTGCTGCAGGGTAAGAACTTTTCCCCATTGAAAGGGGGAAACACACCCTCTCAGCAGTGCAGGAATTGGACTAGAGTCAGTTCATTCATTCTGTTTGTGAAATATGGACTTTTCTTTAACAATTTCTGTTTGATTGCTGCCTTGTTCAGAAGTTTGGGGGTACTGCTGTAGCAAATCACGATTTGGGTTAAGAAGAAATCTGTGGTTTTCTGGTCAGTAAATACAGGGGTTTGGGGCATCTGAACATCCCTCCTGACCTAGTCCCAGGCTTCCTATCATTGTTTGTAATGCCAGGTAGCAGTATTACCTGTCACCAGGAGTCTGCGGGTAGTGCTGCTTGTTTATTTTTGCATAGAGCCCTTCCAAGTGCTCCCTGTCCATCGGCGCTGAAGGAGAATCATGTGGATATAGAAAGGTTTCTGCTACTGCTGGTGATGAAGGCCTGTACATGCTTGCTGCTGGATAAGCCTCTCGGAAGTGGTTTACTCTGGCATAATTTGGATCCACCTCATCATCATCAATGTCAGGTCCAGAATAATCGCTCAGGCCTCTCAGTTGCTTTTGTCGTAATTCCTGATGCTTTGCGCCAATCCTAACAATGAAAAAGAAAGCACAAATATACAGTTGGATCTGTTTCAATAGCAATCACAGACACTGACTCATCACAGAAATTTGCAGCACCATCTCCAAACCCAACTGCTTAGATCTTCCAGTACACTGTGAAACTGGTGCCCAATGGTGCATGCAGCAATTCTGTTCTTTACCTCTGGCAATCACCTTTGTAACCAAGGTTGGTCATCATCCTGATGAAAAAGATTAATGCTGAATATAGTGTGGCTTTTCACAAGTGTGTCTGCACGTCTGTACGCATGAACACACGCAGTTGTAATTCTATACCTACTCTTCACTTTGCAGTTAATATACCTAACCCTAATCCTGAAACTTTTTATCTAAATTAGCCAGTAGAATTGTTACTGCCCCTTGGTCACTTAACCCACCTAGATTCTCCTAAATACATTAACTTGTGAAAAGTGGATTAAACGTGAACATAAATGGAAAGATGGCACAGTTGTCTCAAATCAAAGGACCACAGTTAATTTGCTGAAGAGTTAATTTTTTATTATTTTATTTTGGCTACATAAATGTGGAAATCATGCCTTATTATATAGGGGACAGGGACAAAGTAAAACAGCAAAGAAATTAATAGAAACCTGACAGAGATGAATTGGTACATATAAGTGAATTAAAGACTATTACTGGCAGTACTCCACTGTGATAAAGCCTTAAGTGGTATTACAAAATGCTGCTGCTAATCAGGGCCATTGTGTAATCTCTTTGGAATAGTAAAACGTATTCAGGTAAATTTGAAACTCAGCTGATATTCAGTGATTCAACATTCACGCTGGAGAAAAAAAATACTGTAACAAGGCTTTGTGAGCATGCAACTTCTGTCAACTACTCAGCTACTCTTCAACACGGCGTAATTAAATGCAGTGAGATGGATCTGGTAGAATGCTGACCACAGTACATGATAAATAGCATTTACAGAAAATAATGGAGCATGGAAAAAAAAAACAACAAAGAATGGAAGACAGATACAGAGATGCAGTACCTGACAGAAGAAGTCAACATTTGCTGCTGACTGTATCTGAAGTACAGCAGCAGGGTAGAAAGAACAGTGTAATTTGTACCACAGGAGAGCAAGTAAAAATGGTCTATTAGACTTGGTCACCCCAGTAAAGTGTAACAGCCTCAGGACTCTGCCTAGTGAAAAATGAAGATATTCTGGAGAAAGTCTTTAAAGGCATGAAGAAAACAGTTCCCTAAAGAAACAGATGAGCACATTGGGAGCTTCCAGTCTGACAGACAGGAGCTGTTAAGTGCAGAATGAGATTTATACTTTTTATTTTATTAGAATTGTATCACAAAATAAATGCTGATACTTTTCAAAAAATTAGTTGCTAAAAAGGTCCACAAGTAATTCTAATGAGGATAGCATGCCTTTCTACACACATACTCAAGTACATTAACATGTATCATGCATGTTTTCCAGTGGCACCTCTCTGTTAACTGTGCCAGGACATATCTAGAGGTTTTGCTAGTTTTTAACATTTAAAATGTAGTCATGCTTTACAGCAGGATAAACCTGAATATGTCTTTGACAGTCAGGGGGGTGCCCACTGTCCACTCTCTCTTCCCTCAACAAAATGACCTTTCTCCCCCCTAGTACTCAAGTACTGTGTGTCCCACCTCGAGCAGTGTGTGCAGTTTCGGGCACCTCAATATAAGAAGAGCATCAAACTAGTAGAGTGTGTCCAGAGGAGTACAACAAAGATGGTGAAAGACCTTGAGGGCAAGACTTAGGAGAAGAGGCTGAGGTCACTTGGTTTGTTTAGCCTGGAGAAGAGAAGGCCAAGAGGTGTCCTCGTGGCAGTCTACATATTCCTTAAGGGGATACAGAGGTGGAGGTGCTCATTTCTCTCTGGTGATCAGTGACAGGACATGAGAAAATGGAATCAATCTGCATCAGGGGAAGTTCAGATTGGACACCAGGAAAAGATTCTTCACTGAGAGGGTGTCTGGTGACTGGAGCAGGATCCCCAGAGAAATGGTCACAGCACCAAGCCTACTAGTTCAAGGAACTTTTGGACAATGCTTTTAGTCATATGGTTTAGTTTTATGTAGTCCTGTGAGGAGCAGAGAGTTAGACTTGATGATCCTTCCAACTTGAGATATTCTGTGATTCTATGAAATATTTTAATATAAAGACCATGTGAGAGAATACTATCTTCCTAACGTACCACTTCTGCTTTTCCTCAAGTTCCCAGTCTAGTCAGTTTTCCTTAATTTTTCTTCACAGATCATTAAAAATACTCACAAACATTTAATGTAATCTACTACAGTAGGTTTTAGAGATGAAAGAATGATAATAAATAAACTACAATCCATCTATACCCTTAACACTTTTCAGATTCAAACACTGAGGCTTCCCAAGAATTCCTAAGAATTTCTCCTTTTTAATTCCTGAAGCTTCTTCCTCTGTACAGTCCCCTCCTCCTCCCATAGTAACCTTCACTCCACTTGTCTTCTGCTTCAGTTTTTCACATCACACACACTCCCTACTTTGAATTCAAATGGTGGCTTGGGTCAGGACAGGTGCTATCCTCAAATGCAACCTCACCCAGGGTAAGGCAGAATCTTGAAGAAGTTCCAGACTTCAAAGCGAGCCTTTGATTCTGCACAATCGTGACTCCAGCCACAAGGGAGACTTTATTGGAGGATCTTATGGAGAGCATACCCTAGTGTCAATATATGGTAAATTCAGTTAGTAAGGCACATATTCTCTCTCATTTTAAAGCCAATAGCAGTGGCTTAGCTGGCTGATGGGTTCTTGGGACAGTGAGAGTTTAATGTCATTTGCAGAATGATGGCACATCCAACTCATTCTTTGAAAACTAATGGTGACACTGGTGCAGACCTTGGTAGAAGTCATGCTTTTATTCATAAAGCAATGGGCAACGGCATGGGGAGAAAGTCAACACTGAGGAGCTTTTTTTTTTTCCCCTGAAAACAGAAACAAAAAAGCAGTGGTCAGCTTGCATTTCTATCTAAACCACAAACCATTGCTAGCAAACAAGCAATAATTAGAGAACAGCTGAAAGTGTGGAAAGCCTTTATCCTCCAAGGGTTTGTGAATAAAGATAAAAGAGAGATTATACAGCAGGGAGTGGTGGAGGGACCCTGTGTCCATGAGTGATGCAGCACATTAATCACTTGCATAGAGGAATTTGGGGCAAAATTATCACTTGGCCCATTCATGTAAAAAACCAGCCTTTTCAGGTAGCTCATTGTCCGAGAACACACGTCATACTACAAGGACAAGGGTAGATTTCAATTGCAAATAAGGCCTCAGACATCAATGAAGCAGGGAGGGAAGTCTGTGCTTCTGATTTCCATCTTTTATACATGCAGGCACTTCAAGAGAAACCCTCTTGCAGAAGGATTAATATTTTACATGTCCCACATGGGATTATGTCAGAAATGTAAAAACCAAGGCACTATCTTTGTTTAAAAAAAATCACACAAGTAACTGTTAGCTCCTGCATCCAATAACTGTCAGTTTGGTAGTTGTCCTTGCATCCAATTATCCTGCTCTTCTACTAAAATGCATAAAGCACTTTGAGATTATTGCTGTCTTCCAGATTAACTCTGAAAATGCACTGAATGTTCTTGAAAATCTGGGAAACTGTGGAGGGCTTCACCCTCAATTAGGGACCAAAAAAAACGAAACAGAGACTTCAGTGCAGGAACGTAGCATAGATTTCACAGCACACACAGGTCCATGTGGGATGATACAGGCAGAAAAATGTCAGGACACTGCATTTCAAGGAATGGTCTTGTCATACACCAGTGCAGAAGGCATGACGCACAATCCTGAGAAAAGTCACATAAGTTTCTCAGAAAATGAAGAGCCATAATGTTCTTTAGACCAATACATCACCTGTCCCCTAGGTATTTAAGACCTATGTGAAAGCAAGAGTAGTAGTACGGCACAGCAGTATCATGCGAATCTTGCTTTCATGTTTGACAGCGAGAGTAATTTGTCCTGCTATCAATACTGGTATATTCTGCACAACAAAAGCTGGAATTAGGTCACCACAATTTTCTTTTGTTCCTGTGAATAAGCCTAGCTTCTTCAACTTCTCCTTCTGAATGCAATCTTCAATCGCTGCCACTATTATAAGTTGAACCTGCTCAAGAACAATTATTTCTGCTCTATATTATACAGACCAGTCAATACCAGGTTATGTGAAATTTGTCATGATCAATGTTTCATCTTTTCAATATGGTTATTATAATTGCATTAATAGTTTTTATTTCCTTTTCACTCTTCCAGAGAAATCTTTAAAATTTGCTCAGTGATCTCTTTTTCATTTCAATCCAAATGTTCAAATATAGGGAAACAAACTATCAGATGGCTGTTGGTTTTTTTCTTTCTATTTACCTGTCCTTCCATGTCTTCTCTTATGTTTTTCACCTTTAAAGTTTCTTCGCATTTTTGTGTAGTTTTAAATATCCTCACAGTATTTCAGCATCATGTTTTCATCCAGTTTTAAAAGAATATTTTCTATAGCACATCCCAGTAGGTGGCCAGGAATTCTTTTACTGAGGTACAAAAAATTAATGTGCTGTTCCTTCCATCACTCCTATAATGCTCTGTCAACCCTGCTAAGCAGCCTGCTTCTGCTATAACTATTTCTGCACCTCCCTCTGAATTTTGCCCTATCTGAAATGGCAGTATCTTTGCTTTGCATCACATGCATAAAATGTAAGATATCTTCCAAATCATCACAACTATCATAGCAACCAGCCTACAGCTAGTATGAACAAATAATTACTACAAGAGAGCCCCAAACTCACAGCACAGGATGGGTCTGGTTAAACAACTGGTGCAGATTTGTGACAAAAGATAAAATGTCACTCAGCACCATGATGCTGGCAGTGAAACCAGAGATGTAGAGAGGCACAGGTCACCATCTGAACAATTTAGTGTAGCACTAAAGTTTCTACAAACTTCCTGATGAGGGAAAGGGAAAAGAAAAACTCACACAGAATGAAGGGAAGTTAGATATATTTCCTTTTGGGTATCCCATATCAATCCTGCTTGCTCTCTTCCGCCACCTGAACACCGTGCTCTCCAGTTAAATCACTGCACGACAACTACATCAACTTCCCTTAGCTGTGTTTCTGTAAAAACACAACCTTTGCACACAAGGAACCAGAGGACAGGCAGCAGAAGTGCCTCACCACAAGCAATATTCATTCCCTTTTTTTTTCCTGTGACCCAACTTCTCAGTAGTATTCAAACATGTATCCTATCCTAATCTTTTCTGTTGCTTTCAAGACCCACTAGCTATCGCTAGAACCTTTCTCCACAGCAAATAATTTTAGCAAAAAGATACAGTTTGATAAAATATGTAACCTCAATAGAACTATAGGTAACATTTCCAAAACATGTTGCACCCTATTTTTGGAAGTCAAATGAAGACAGGATCCTATATACCTAATGTACTTATGGAAATGTGATGTGGTATTTTGAAAATGCTTCTCTGCACCTCACATACTGTTCAGTAGCACGCCCCCAAAGCTATAAATCAAGGAAACGCTCTCATTTATCCTTCAAACAATCTTCCTAACTGACATATCACCACAAATCATATATGGTGATTTCTCATGTAGCAACACATGAAAAGATGCATAAACCTAGAGAGCAGCAGCCACAAAAGAGTTAACAGCCCAAACAGCTCCTTCCAGCTGCAGCTCAGACAAACGATTGAGTTACTGTGGCTTAACAAGTTATTGTGTTTCTGCTGAGCTACTGTCAATGACCACATATGTATTCGCCGCCTGTGACAAACACAATGTAAAACGCTTTAGCCTGACATCAGTGACAGAGATACTGACAGGCAAAAGCTGGCTTAAAAGACTGCAGCACACGCAGAGTGAGGCAGCTGCAGGAAGGGATATGGACCACCTCAAGAAAACTCCAGAAGAGCTGAGCAGAAGTGATTTTTGGAGCAGACCCAGAAATGCTTTTGGGAATGGAATGAGAGAGCTAGGGAAAGCCAGAAGAGATATTCCTCATCTCTTGGCCCACCAGGTGGAAGCTGGGTAGTGAGGGGGAAACAAGGAAATGCTGAAGATTTTAAAACCAGTGCTTTAAGCCTCTCTGAAAATTAAAATGCAGGACTAGATGTTACCAGCACAGTAGCTCATTGAAGGCCAGGGTTATTATATGCCATGGAACCCAAAGACAGCCTTCAGCAGGGACTAAGCAGCAAGATACTGGATGCAGTTCTAGAGACCCAACACCAGCTCTAGCTCAAAAGGAGCTTTGTACAGTGAGTCACAGTCTAACAAGCCATCACCTTGCATCAGGACAAAACTTGAAGCAGCACGTCCCTGTGGCTCTGCTACCCCCAAGCGCTTGCTGCTCAACAGGAGACATGAGAAGCAACTTAACACCAACAGCTACTAGATCTGGCCACAGTACAAAAACTGGGAAGCTCAACCCAGGAGACACAGTGGGTTCTTTTACTTGGAGAGCTGCAAGGCTGCACTTCACATCAGAACAGTTTTAGATGGGGAAAAACATACAAAATAGGCCCACAACAAAAAAAAAAAACCTTTTCTGCATGGTTTGAACTCCTCCTGCCTTGCATTCCCTATGAGCTCTGGGTCATTTTGTTTCTTCTGACTTTCCAGGGAAAGTGTAAAAGTGATGCAACGTTTTTTTATTTATGTGTACTGACTGGTGTGCTTAGCACTGAGCAGAGCACAAAGAATGACATGGCTTGAACCCCAAGGTGCCTAAGTAGTCAAATACAATGCAGAAAATGCAATTGCTGACCAAAACAGCATATTTCACAATGAGACCTTTGTTTCATACTTAAGATGACTACAGCAACCTTTCTTGTATGGTGGATTAAAAGCAATAGACTTTGTAGAAGAACAGGTAAATGAATGAGCAAGTTGATGGCTAAGTCAATGAAAGATGTTCCCAGAGGGAGAAGGGCAAATAACAAGCAAAGACAAAATATGTAACACAAACAGGGCATAGGTCTTTTAGGATAATTTCCATTCTATTTACTACAAGAGAAGCAGAGTAACAGCAGGTAAGCAAGTGTGTGCACCTAAAGTCTGAAAAAGGACCTTAAGTCTTTTGAGTTCATTGAGATGTTAAACATTCTTCCACTCATTTGGTTGCTTCTTGTGAACAGCAGAATAAAAGCTGCTGCATTGCTTTTTTTCCCCTATTCATGTGACTCCCCAAGATCTACGTACTGCAACGATTACACAATTTACATCTGATTTAGTATCTTAATACTTTGACTGTGATTTTACATAACATTTCTGCTTCTGTCTCTCATTTACCTAACTCATACATATATTGAGTAACAGGGTCGTCTAGAGAAAAGCAGCCTATTTCTGCAGGAGGTCACATAAATTTCCATTTGGTTTAATGTTTTAATTCCTTTCTAGCTGCCAGCAAAATATATTTTGGTAACTAAAATCTTGGATTTTCATTCATTTACATAATAGTGGACTGAATACATCCTGTCTTCAGATATTCATAAGCCATAATCACTGATGGGAATAGGTATATCTGAGGAGATAATTTCAGTACAGTGCTTTTAATTTTTTTTTATTTCATAATCATTTTTTCAGACAGACATGGTCTACAATGACATTAACAATCTGATTCAAACCTGCATCGTTTATCAGGAAAAGATTCATTTGTTTTTTTTCAACCATCATCTAGGAAAACTCTAGAGACAGGCAAATTTCATAGCCAAAAAATTAAAATAAAATAAAAATCCACCTCTTGCTAGTAAATTGAGGACATCTGATATGGACTCATCAAGACTCAAACAATATCTAATTTAGTATTATCTTTCAGGGTATTCTACTGGAGGCATATTTGTCAAAAACATCTTCCCCATAAGCTATGCAAGTGTGTCTTCATTCCAGCTCATTCTATTGTGCTGGATTTGAACATCTTCTCCCCCATAATTAGTATCTGTAATTGTAAACAAGAACAGAAACAATCTTGGAAATAAAAAAACGGCAAGCCACAAATCCAAGGGAGTAAGAGACTGTAACTTGGGCTAAACAAGATAGATCTTTACTAGTGTTAACTGGCCCAGTAATAAAAAAAACACCAGGGCCAAACATAAGATATCGTCTATTCTATATAACTACCCCATACCCGAATAACATTGACTGAAGAAGCTGCCTTTGGAGGGCTGTAAGTAAAGAAACAAGGGAAATAAAACCTAAGAGCTACACTGACCTTAAAATCTAAGATTATGACAAACTGAGGATGAAACATAGCTCTTTCATGCCACAAAATGAGAAGTGTGAGCCTTGGATAGGCAAGACTGAGTTCTTAATGTTCTTCCATTTATTTCAGAGGTGACAGGGAGTGATTACCAACTTACACAGGATCCTGTCCTGTAAAGAAAATCCTTGCTCTAGTGAGGTCGGTACATTTTCTCCCACCCTGTGAACTTCGTAAGAACAGGATTTTAACTTTGCTGTTAAATCTGAAGTTTTTCTGTCTCTCTTGGTTCACATCAGTGGCCACTAATGCAGCAGATTATGGAAAGCCAACTACTGAAAAAGCCAACATTACATTCTACATTTTACTACATTATGTAATTTTCTTTACTCACAACTATCCTGTGCTATTTTTTTTGCAGTGACAGTATCAGAAAAAATTAGTTTGGGAGAAACCCTCTGAAGGTCACCCTGCTTGACTTCCTGCTGAAGGCAAGGCTCACTACACAGATCAGGTTGCTCAGTCTCTTGTCAACAGGATGTTCCTTGTTTTGCAACAATGTGGATTAGATAGTGGAATCATTCCAGGTTTGTCTAAATTACTTTGCCATCTTTCACCTGAGATGTTCTGAGATCTTTAAGAGTTCCAAGCTCTTCCTGCAAAATGGCCTCAAGTCTGTAGGGACTTTGTAGACCATAGGTAAGCTACAGGCATGGTTCTCAACACTGATTTAAAGGAATTCTTAGGCTGCTATAATTTGTATTTTTCCATTAAAAAAGTAAGTAAGGTGCTGTGCATATCATACTCCAGTCCCTTTTGCTAACATTAGTTCATTATGGAACAAATAATCATGAAAACAAAACCAAAATATTAGAATATTCCTAGAAAGCAAGATTTAACCTTGCTTTTATTTTCATCACTGGGAATTTTATGTTAGGAATGAAAACAATACCAATTGCAGTCAAAGCCACAGATTCACCTTTCCAACCAAGGCATCAAGTGAATTATTTCAGATACGTTCATTAGATAAACAGTGAACAAGGACACAGTAACTGCAGTATACCTACAGAAAAAGTACAGAGAGAGACATCAGTCTATGAACTTATTCATGGCTACTGACTAGCTCAGCTCCAGCAATTGCTGTAGTAGGTATCAGTCAAAACCACTGAGGATTGTAACACTGTCTTGAAAAAAAAATACCAGAGACAGTCTAATAACTGCAGGAATACATGAAATTAATTTGACACTTCACGAAAATCTAATATCCACAACCACATACAGTAACAGCTCAGAACAGACCCAGCAAGACTGACACCTACAGAATCCCTGGGGCCTCCTCCTTCAGTAGGTGGATATTCTTGGAACATCTCCTGCACAGATATCCACAGCTCCACTTAGATAGTGAGACCTCACGAGTTCACACAACCATCTTTGCAACTGTATAAGCATTATGCCTTCATTTGAATAAAATCCTACTAGTGGAAGGAGAAAGCCTAGCTCCATGTCATGATATTTCATTGCTGTTTCTTTATTCTACACATTTGACATTGAACCTGGAAGCTACAAAACAGAATCTCTCTGTACAAGAACAGGAACCGTCTCCGCCTTTTAGTTTGGCTTCACGGTTTGTTTCTAATTAACACCCCGGATTAGAAAGCAAAATTCAGCTCTGGCTGAGCAGACAAAGCTTTAAGATTTCTAGGTGTTTTGGTTTAAGATCACTATGGAGAATTACACATACAAACCGATTTCCTGCCTGACGCTCTATCCCCACAAGTGCTCTCATTTTTATCCTGTAAGCAAGGCAGTCTGAGAACAGGAATTCTGTGTTGTGGCACTACTTCAACATGCAGGGTAAAGATTTATGATAGACTGTCATAAATCACATATGAAAGGGCAAGGAATGAAATGCAGCTTCCAAGTCATTCTTATGCCCTTATTGATTTTGGGGTAGGCAAGAGCTGACCTACATTCAGTACTGCATCAAAGAAAACCCTAGGTCAGATTAGTCTGTCTCCTAGAAAGCACTCTATTACTCAGGTTGGCTAGTGTATTGGCCAGTTTCACATTATTAGTTTGGCCTGTAAAAGTTTCTAACAGCAGTACTTCTGTTTTACAGTGTCATTTTACAAAACATCAAGTAATAAAACTCTGATATACACAGAAAAGAACTACACATTGGCCCATTTATGCAAGAAAGAGCCAGGTCATTGCCCCTGCACTGCTCTGACCTTTTATGTGGGCAGGTGGCACAGCTTGTGAAAACTGGTCTCCAGAGCAAAGTGAGTCAGTGCCCCAATGAAGGGCAAACCAAGGACTCTAAACAGCTTGGATGAAAATCTGGGTGTTTAAATTCAGAGGGCACAGCTATGATACCTGGAAAATGCTATTTCCATCAGTCTTCAATACCTGGAATACTACTGTAATAGCTAAAGAAAACAAGGGGTAGCGGTTTTAAATTGGAAGAGAGGAGATTTAGATTAGATATTAGGAAGAAATTCTTTACTGTGAGGGTGGTGAGACAATGGAACGGGTTGCCCAGAGAAGTTGTGGATGCCCCATCTCTGGAAGTTTTTAAGCCCAGACTGGATGGGGCTTTGAGCAACCTGGTCTAGTGGGAGGTGTCCCTGCCCATGGCAGGGGGGTTGGAACTCGATTTAAGGTCCCTTCCAACTCTAACCATTCTATGTGCCATTCTGTTATCCTCAATTCTTAATGTTCTTGAGCTATGACAGTGTGGGATCAACTCCTAGCCTAGTGTTGTTTCAAAAATGTTCTTCAGCAGTGGATTAGCCACATGGAGCAGCTCAAAAACTGCTGTTTAGCTCTAAATGTCACATCACGGCCTGTGAAAGGTAGGTGAGAGTCACCTACCTCAGCTACTGATAACCAAGGACCAGTCACTCAATGATCAGTGGTAGGCTTTTATTACATGTTCTGGTATGCAGAGCAGCAGTACATCTAAAATGAGAATCATTCAGAATCAATAGGCTGGGATTAATCTGTCCTCCTGTCCAGTGCAAGTGCTGCCACAGTAATAAACAGAAATCTGATAACTTCATACTATCAGCACAAAATGAAACTATGACCTTGACCTGTGTAACATCATCCAGTAATTTTTTCATAACTTCAACATACCATACTACACGGCTATGATCTAATAAGAATCTAAAAGTAATTAACTGGAATTTTTGAAAACTGAAGCCTTAATCAAATATATATTCTTATCAGGGTTGCAAGCCAGCAATAAATTGGGACATTTAAAAAACTGGGATCCAATCCAATCCGTGATCTGATCAGGGTTCAATGGTTATAATAAATTGGGAGTATTAAAACTGGGATCACATCCAACACTTTATTTTGTCTAAACCACAGGACCTAGCTGTGCTGCAAAGTCAGGAATACTCAATGAACAGATATACCATGTTGGATTAACCCTTAATAAATAACGATGCAGAAGTGCAGGAGTCCCAAAAACATGTGGTTTAGCACAGAGCTTAATGGTGAGAAGAGCAATTATCAACATTATATCAGGCATCAAGATGAACTATAAACAGCCACAATAATGCTTTTAGAGTTGGCAAAGGGATAACACAAGTGCAAAAGCTACATGGGTTCAGTAACGATGTATGTGTGAAGGAGTGTGCTTTAAGATGTGCTATGCATTTAAAAATCATGCTTTGATTTTTTTTAACAGTCTGAGTTTCAACTTTTGATTCAAAACAATTTGGCTTTTCTACCATACTGCCATGCATGCAGCTATTCTTCTTTTCATTTTGATTTCTAGTAACATAGAAATTGTTTGTAATTAAATATAATGAAACAAATGCTGACAGAAATGGAATGGAGTTTTGCTCACAAGCATTCTCTCATATATAAGTGGTCTCTAAATGTTTTTATTTCTGTAAAATGCATTCCCTTCATACAGGGATCTTGCAGCTGCAAAATTAAACCTCTGTTTGCCAGATACCAAAACCATATGTATTGATTTTTTTAACTATGGGAGCAGGCATCAAGCATCAGAGCTGATAAGACAAGAGAGAAATGCTCTCCAGTTGCTGGAGGGTTTCCGCGAAGTAAAGGAAATTCTGTCTGTAATATAAAAAACGAAACTATTTAATTTTACCCAAATTTGAGATTAACTGTAACTTCAGCATTCAGTTCATACATTTAGAAAGTAAGGGCCAGATGTTGCTTCTGCTACTCCAACACTCTACTCAAAAAACATAATAAGATTAAAAAATAGAATTCTCACTTAATTCCAATGAGGACGAAAAAAACAAGACTGCTTTAACAAAACAACAAACTATTACTAAAAATAAGTGCAGGGTATTTTTTACATAGAGTGCTCCTTATTCACCAGCTCATATGCTACTTTTTGGAATCACACCATTTTCAACAAGATGCTTCATTTTGTGAAACTTCATGCTAAATTCAAGGAAATATTTGACTCTGCTGGGAGAGAGACTTTGGTTTCAGCAGGAATATACCAGTAAAATAATCCTAAACAAACAGGAAAAAATAGTTTTCTTTCAATTGATATTCACTTTATTTGCATTTGAAAGGCAAATAAATTATTATGTGTAAAACTCAAGTGCCTAATATATTTTTCTATTTTGTTTTAAAATGATTTGCAAATGTTAAAAAAATTAAAAAGCAACCCCAAATGTGTGGGGGAAAAAGTCGGAAGAAGGGAGGAGAAGAAATATTGTTTTGAGGGAAAGAAAAGAGAGGATCTCTTCCAGTATTTAATGATGTAGTGAACATCTCATTGCTAAAATGATAAATTCTGAGTAATTTATACAAAACACACTAAAAATACAGATTTGAGTCAGCTTGATCAAAATAAACCTCAGACATAGCACTTGCTTTTTCCTTTTATGGGCAGATTCTAGACCTTCAGAGCACATGCTTTATTACAGCCAAGCTCTTTGAAGCAAGAACAAAATGATGAGCTTATTTAAAATAGGGCCTCAGTCCAATGAACCACTTGACTTGTGTCAGGAAGGACAAACCACCACTTCAGAGAACTATCACCAGGCCAGTGAGTCCTCCTAAACTATCTGTGTCATGAACTTCTGGCTTTCTCCAGTCAACTTTCAGTGACACTGCATCACTGTGGCACAAGGAAAGCTAAGGGAGGTAGGGGGAGAAGAAGAAAATAGTGAAATTTAGCGGAGGTGCTGACTTCATATTCAATTAGACACAGATAAAGCTATTACTAAACAAGGAATGCCTAACATCCCAAGTTCCTGTTAACCGCTTCAAGCCTGCAGAAGTAGCAGTCATACAATAAAATACTGGCTTTGAAAAGAAAGAAGGCCTTGGGCTCAGGTCTGGAACAAATTCCAAGCCTGACAAGGACTTTTTAGGAACCTGGAAAAGCAGCTGCACTGCCTGCATGTCAGATTCCCACCCACAGGATGCTTTTTTTTTCCCCTGCCAGATTTTCTCTCTTCTACCTCAACTGTAAGTGCTTGGGGTCAGGCTCAAGCTTCCCTTACAGCAATGAGCACAATGAGACCTTGATCTTGGTGGGGATTGCTAGGGAATACAAGCAGTAAAGAAAATAATGATGTCAGCATTTCAGTGCAGGTGAGATGTGGAGCTGTTTTAGAGAACAGCAGCTACAAGGCAGCACAGAGAGATGTATCGAAAACTGAAAATAGGACAATGTGAAATGGAATCAGAAATTACCAGGACAGAGAAACACTAAATTTATTTCCACTTTTTGAGGTTCAAATCTGAAACCTGGTGGCTCACAAAAGGGATTGCCAGGCAAATCTATGCTGAGGACCAACGTGCAAACAAGTCCAATCCTTTCAGGAAGCATCTGCACTACAGAGTGAGTGCTGTATACTCTGTCTGCATACGCCTACTAGCTCTAACACATTCTGGATGTGCCAGACTTGTGGCACATGCACTGTACAATTCCTTCTCTGTGCAAGCAGAAAATCCAGCCTATTCTAAGCATGATGGACTTACGCTCATGCAGCACAACTACAAAGATCTGATGTTTCCTGTCAGAGCCAGAGTCACTGAGCTCGTACTGCACAGCCAACCCATAATTGTGCAGTGAACACACCTGACATTTCTGCACATCTGTAAACCCCGTCAAAATTTCTGGAAGTAGTCTGCATTCTTAAGACCAGGCCTATCCCAGGAATTTTGTAAGATATTATTGCACCTATGCAGTATCATTCAAAAAACTCTTTGCAAAACTTCAAGAGATGGCCTACTCCTGTAAACTGGAAATGCACTTCCGACTGAAAAATATTTCTCAGCTGAGATCTTGGAACAGTATTCTGCTTTCTGGAGAGCTGCCAAGCATATATTGCATGCAAAACCAACATTCAAAACCATGCAAGGCCCACAGCTGCCAAGATGCTGAAACGCACTTGATCATTAATCCTGTCACACCCAGCCCAAAAATCAACTACTTTGACCTCTCCCACTAACATCCAAAATGGACAGATCAGTCTCTGAAAAAAACTGTCAGGTGAAAAATCCCAGTATCAGTTAGTATGACAGATCCTGAAATATTTATGCAATCAGCAATTAAGAAAACTGAAGTTTAAGCAAAAAAAACCTGACTTTAAGATTGTAATTATTGGATTGAGGGTCTGAACAAGAATTACTTATATAGCTAATCTTCGAAAGATAAAATTAGGTGGGTGTTTAAGTTAATTCTAAAAAGGTTAAATGTTAAAAAAGCCATTCATATTTTGTTCAAGCTCTTAAATAAAGGACTTGTTCACAGGTATCGAGGGACAAAACATACTACATTTCTATCATCATTTCTCTAGTTCTACTATTACATCCCTAGTAGTTTTATCATATTTCATTCTCAACAGGAACAGGTTTGAAAATATGCCTATGTTCTAGAAAGCTTCATCAAAGCTTGGTTTTATAAATATGAGACTGAGTATGCAGGATTGCAGCTAGTGAAGTCATAGAAGATCTATGGTGTGAGTGTGCCACAAGATTTTCTTTGCCAACATCTGCATTAAAATCTTGGACTTGAATTACATTATATAATTACTAAATCTTAGGACAGAGCTACAAAACTTGTCATTACTGTCTTATTGAGCATCATCACTAGGTGAACAGTCAACAACTAAGCAAAAGGACTTAATTACCTTCAAGTCAGGTAATGCTTCCTTCCATTGATTTTAATCAATTTCCCAAACAAGTTCTTACCCATATATGAGAACTAGCTTATACAATTTTCCTCTAGGAAAGATAGTCTTTTCTGTTTCATGATCAACTCAGGAAGGGCTCAATAGTCAGCCTGCAGGTAGTCTTATGTGGGAAAACACACACAGCCATGCTCTTACTTCATTTAGAAAGTTGAAGCGAATTGCCAGTGTTTACAGCATGTGTTGCATTGCGTTGAGGATAAAGAGGTTGCTTTATCTTGCTCCTCTTCTGGTGTTTTGTTTGGGTTTTTTTTCCCAAAATTTTAATCTCCCAAGCATATAAACTGTATTACCTGGTAAAAAAAATAGTGTGATATTTCTATTCTCGTTCATTATAAAAGCATCAAACAATGAGTTAAAAATATCATCTTGATTCATTCACTTCTCAACACACCTGCTGTTCTCCATTTCAGTCACAAACTCTTCCAGGTCAAAATTGAAATCATCACTAGAGAAACCAGAATGATAAGGACACTGAGCTGCCAATTTCTAATGCAGCCTTACCAAGTTACTGTCAATCAGTGACTATAATTTAAAAAAAAACACAAAAAACCCAACCCAAATGCTAAAGAAATATTAAGAACAATTATCTTCTGTCCAGTTGGAATGTCAGACCCCTGGACAGAAGGTTTCATTCCTTACAGCCTGCCAACATTTTAGTAAATGACACTGGCCCTTTAACAGATGGAATACATGCTTCTTAGCTTGCCAGGATCCTAATAAAAGACACTGGCTTCTTTAAAATGAAGGACACATACCTCTCAAATTGCCAGTATCCAAATTGGGAGTCAGCAGTTTAAAATAAAGACAATCATCAATCTGGCAAAATCAAGGACATGTCACAGAAATTTTAAAACAAATGGCACAAAGTTTCTCCTGACATTAGTTAACTTAGATGAACTAAATACTCAAACGCTGACTAAGTATATCCAGTAGCAGTACTGTAGTAACTGGATACATTATCAGCTTTTAAGACAGTAAATATTAGCACAGACTTCAAGGGTTGAGCTTTGGATTTACGCTTTATCCCCTCGAGCCCATCCTCTACAACTTGCATGCCGACCACAGACTGCAGGACTGAAATGAAAGCAGGGCGTCTTTTCCCTGGGCACTGACCAGCATCACAAAGACTGGGCAATGTGGAAAGACCCTGCCTGCCCAGAAGAAATCTGCTTCCCAGAGGCAGGATGCTCTAGTGAAGGAAAGAGACCTCTGAAAGCTTTTCCCATACTCTGACAACCCATATTAGTAAAACTTGGAAAATTTTAAAGTGCGTGCAGACACCTCTTGGGAGTCAGCAAGGATGGGCTCTTAAAACTTTTCTGATAGCAGCCATCAGAGGGAAACAAAGATCTTCTTCAGCATGAAGTACATCTGGAGAATTTGGGGAAGGGGAGAGAGGAGCTTGCGAGCCTTGTCAGCACTTACAAACTGTCCCCAGTTCCTAAAGGGCAAACACGGGGAAAGCAAGAAATTGTGAATTCTCTTTGTCTGGAAAGGTAACAAATCTGCTAAGATTGAGCACAGAAAAGGAGTATTTTACGAACAAGACAGACAATCGGGCTTATTGGCATCAGCAGTTCTTTACATTTCAGTCTCAGAGCCTTACCCCAGAAATAATGGCAACTTACAGCTGGCACGCACTCAGTTTCCTGCCATGCTCATCTCACCACCCTGCTGCTTGTAGACCCTTGCCTCTTCAGACTGATTTTAACCATTTGAACCTGCTTTCTTCCTGATGTCTCTTGGCACCCTCAGCATTTGTTGACTAGATATTTCTGTAACATGAGGCTAACCAGCAAACTCTCTGCAGAGAAGAAGGTATCTAAGTACAAAAACTACCATTTGATGGTACAGCCAGCTGAAGCCAAAAGAGGTCTGAAGCGGTGGAAAACACAGCAGAGGCTGTCAGTAAAGAAGAGAGAAGGTTCTTGCTTTAGAGAAGTAGAAAAAGATGTTACTAAGTCGGCTGGTCATGGGAATGGGCAGAGCTGAAACTGGTTTTGAGAGATATGATCTTCACCAGCTTAGCAGAATTCGGCATCTGAATAGCAGCTGCCACAGTGAAGCACAGAGAAACTGCAGGAGACAGACATACAGCAGCCCTGACTCAGCCAGACCGGTGTAAATCTCTGTGTTGCCTGGACCTTACTGCCAGTGGGTATGTTCTGGGACAACTCCAGCCAGGCTGTCTGTCTGCCCCTTCAAGTAATCTCTTGCTTTGAAGTTTTTCATCTGATGAACAAAGATGCTGCCACCATTTACTCACCTTTCACGTTCATCTTTCATTTTCTCCAGCTCCTCCTCTTTAAGTACGCCTTGCTTGGGATTCCCCTTCTGATCCGTTTTCCCACTTTTATCTTCTTTTTTCTTTCCAAATCTGTTTAAGAAATCAAGGAAAGAGTCAGGAGGAAATAATTACTAGAAGAAAAACAGTACTTATCTATCATAAACCACAGAAAATTTAGGCAATCAAAACACTGTGAGCTTTTACCATAGTCACTCATATATTTGCCACATTGCAAAGTAAGTTACCAGTTTTAAACAAGCCATATACAATAGGAGGGATTGATTACAAATTGATTTGGACCCTGCAATTTTGAAAGCTATTGCTTGAAACAGAATATTGAAAAGGCCCACCAAACCTGAAACACAAGACACTGCAGGGCTAGACTGCTAACAGGGAACACTTTAAAGTGGCTGAAGGTTCTTCTTACTATCGGACAGTTCTCAAAGTAATATGCAGTGATTGTGGTGCCAACACCCAGACTGAACCACATGTTCTGCTCTTATCAGTAACTACTGTGTCATGTTTGGCCTTAATTTAAGGATTAGTTCTTTGTTTAAATAAGGATGCAGTCAGAAAGAATAAAATCTTGCTATATTCTGAGAGTACAAAACTAGACAGTTCATAAAATCTCTTTTTTAAAGTACTTCTGGGTTTTTCTTTCTGCCTAGTAATATTCTATCATGTAATATTTATTCTGTGAGACTCCAGCGGAGACCTCAGTCAGTTCAGGGGTCCTACTGTTCTACATACTGTACAAAGATGCATAACATAAGTCTGCTTTATGCAGCCTATAAAAGGTGACTGAACTGGGGAGCTATGTTTCATTTCTGATGAAGCTAGACAGAATATTGGGGTCAAGTATGTCAAATATGCTCATGAATTACAGGCCAAAAAAGTATAAAAGCCTCTCCTCCTCTTCCTCAATTTAAAATTCTCAGTTCCACAAGTAAATGATCAATCTGTGCCTTCCCATGTAAATTAATGTGTCCTTGCACACATGACAACAATGTAAAGAAAAGTAATGATTTCTTCATTAAATATACCATATTGCACCATAATTACTCTGACTCAAAACTGCAAACTCTTCTGTGAAAGTCTGTAGCATTGCCTCAGAGATCTTTCTTTTACCCTTTTTATTTTTCACATCAGCCCAAACTGCCTCAAGTGGAATAGCTTAACTACTGTGCATATACTTAAGCTGTAAATCATTGACTTTAGTTTTCTCCTCTGACCAAAGCAGAAATCTTGCAAATACTCTATCAGGCTCATAAACTAACGATCCAATTTTTTTTTGGTGAATTTAATCAATAATTCTGAGCTTATGGGCAAATGAAATTCTTAGAGACTTTGTTGCAAGTCTTCCAAACAATAATAACTTCATTAGAAAGGGAATGATGGATGTGAGAGACAGACATGCAGTGTATAGTACTGATGAGAAGAAGGGAAAATACTACAGGTAACATGAGATGCTTTATCACAGCTCTACCATGGACTGTGCTGGGGAGTTAGAAGAGTCATATCCCAGTGCATGGCTTTCTCTTCCTTCTTTTGTGCAGCAATAGAGATGGATGGTGTCTTACATTCTTTGAGGGATGCTCTGATGAAAATATACATATACCTCATCTACAAAGAATCTTTGTTTCTTCTTTTATGGTCCCAACTCATTTCAGTGCTTCCAGAAAGAAAGCACACTGATTCCACTGCTGAGGTTTAGCAGACCCAAGAGACTGTGAAGCCACAAACCCCATCAGAGTGTGGTAGTGGCAGTGAGGGCAGCAGTCGAGAAACACAAGATTGTACATACAGAGTGAGAAGACACAAAGTGAAAAGGGCTCACAGATATGAGAAGGCCCAGGTGAAAAAGAAAAGGCTGATGAAATTCTGCGTATATTGCTCTCTACAGAGACATCAGGCTCTGTATACAACAATAAATTGCCTAGGGATGAGCACCAGCAGGCTGCACCTGAAACACCTCTGCTTTCTAACATTTGCACATGCTGGGAAGGTCTCATGGCAGTTTTCTCAAGAGAGGCTGTATTAGCACTTGCATCTTGGTCATAATCCAACTCTGGTACTTTGTTTATATTCAATCTGCCTGCTTTTCTCCCATAGTTTCAATTATGGGTTTGTGGAGCCTCATATTCAACTGTAGTACATATTGATTTTGAAAACATTATTCTTGGGCACTTTGTATTGCTGCAGGGAGTTGGATATGTTTTTTACCTGAGAGAAATGTAAAAGAAAATCTTTAACATATGTCCTGTTCAAGTCTAGGTATTATTTCTCGCTTACCAGGGAAATACACTTTAAATAAAATAAAGTGACAATTTTGATTGTAATAACTGCCAACATGACAACTCTCCGCAAAAAGAGTGCTGTTTGCTGGTGGAGATGCTCTTCCCATAAAATTGGCAAGTTCCAGTGTAATAATTATAAATTGGGAATAGTGAGTTGGTCTTGATAAAAACAATGTTTGTTTTTCTGCTATTTTTGGATTCGGACAGGTTTGTGCAGGTTTACAATTCTTACCTCTTATGCTGAGTACACAGCATACAGCTCAAGGCTAAGGAAATGGTCAGATTTTTGTCCTCTTTTTACATTGCTATACCATAAAAAGCTGTTCTCTTATTATTATTATTTTAATATGTTTCTCAGCTTAATGAAAATATTGCACAAACATTAAAAAATTAAAAAAGCAAAAATTTAACACTGTTAAGAAAAGCAGTATAGAGTAGACAACATTAAACCACAAAAAATCCCAGTATCATCTCCATCTGAATTTATGTACCCTGTCCTAAACTTTATGGTCTGCTCACTTATGTGTTCTAATTGCCACGGGCTTCCAATAAAAAAATTAACTTCCACCTATTGTAATTCTACATCAATTTGTGCACTATAGGCTTAATGGTTCTATATTGCTTATAGGAACAACAACAGAAAAAAAAAAGAAGTAAGAGTACTTGTTGCCCAACTGGATTTGATCCTGCCCTCCACTGAATTCAACAAGGACAGGATAAAAGCTGTTGTCAAAATTATTCTATGGAATTAATCAATTCTACAAAAAAGTCTATGAAAACTGAATGGCTTTAGGATTTGAAGTTTCCAGTTCTCCAGGCAACAAATGATTGGACTGTGGTAAAATCTGCCTTCTATATTAATACTACTGACAGAAGAATAAAAACATGAATGGAAAGACGTTTGGCACACATTTTTAAAGGGTCTGTTTTGCTATACTGTGTACAGCAAAATTCTCTTCAACTTAGTACCTGACAGATTTGATATTCTGAAAACTTTATGTAGCAAACACAGAAATCTAACTAGAAGACCTGAAAACAAATGGATCAGCTGTATCCTCATTCTAGATCCATCTATAATCAGTTTATGTCAAATGAAGCCACCTGTAATCATAACGACAGTAAGGAAATAAATCCGTATCTTCCCAGGTTGCTTGAGTGACTACTCCAGTTCTTTGATTATCTACTGTAAATGCCTGGCAAGTACTATTAAAGAAGCTAAAGCTCTAATAATCTTAGTATACTTTTCAGCTGAGAAAATTAATATTCCAACTACTCAGAGCATAGTCCTTCTGTCAACAAAAGTATAAAGGGATTTTCTCTATGTGATCAGATCTCAGAGTAATTCATCCTTATGGAAACAGCCCACATACAACAGCTGAAAACATGCTGAGCAAGACTGAGGGACTATCTTATTTCCATAAATTTCAAAGGAAAAATATGGGTGCCTCACAAATAACTACCATTTTTCCCCTTAGAAGCATTAAATGAATGAAGTCTCTGAACACCGAATATGTGTCATCTTTTTGCACTATTTATTACCATTCAATTGACTATAGCATTAAAACATAAATAGGCTTCTTTTCAAGGCTTTCAAGGAATAAAAATTAGAACAAACCTTCTATAGGCCTGCTTTGTGATACTTGGGATAAACGTCTTATATGCAAGACCTAAAGCTGTGGTCATGGCAACACGTTTCTGCATGGGCCCATAAGTTTCCAGATCTCAAATGTGTTGATATTTGCTTCAAGGATTAAAAAGTAGGCAGGTCTATAAAGGCCTGGACTTCTAAGCAGGAGAAACATTTGGTGGCTGGAACTCTAAGCAGCTTGCTGACTAAATTCAAAAGTTTGGATTTCCTAGTTAATTCAGTCGCCCTAGATCAGTAGGCGTCACTGCAGCTAACTGGGGACGTAACAGAATTGCAAACATCTGCAGGGAAGTAATTCAACAGGGCATATGACACAGTCAAGCAAGATACAAAGCCTAACAATGTCATAAAATCTTGACATCTCCAGAAATGATCTGTAAAAAAACTAGAGTGATTTGTAAAGTACATATAACAAAAGCTCTGTCTCCTAGTCATTTCACAGCAAACAGGGAAAAAAAAGCTGGGGTTATTAAAGCAGCTCCGTCATGAAAGACTACAAGTACCCCTTTAAATTAAATTTAAATGTAAGTAAGAATGAACGAGTGAGCAAGAAAGATAAAGATACTAATAAGGTATGATTTTCAGGTCCACACAGGGACTATAAAATGCTTATTAACTGCCACTACTGCCTTGTGTTTTAAGTTATTTTATCACTCAACTTTACAGTAGAAGAAATACTCTAGAAGCAGTGCTGTGTGTTGATTAATCACTTTCATACGTACGCATTTACAGAGTATTAAACGTTGCCATAAAGATCCTTAGTGAGTCAGACTTGTTGGTGATTACGGGCCGGGCTCATTTTACATTTATGTTAATAGCAGCATTAATGAAATACATCTTTTACCTTTTTAGTAGCTCTCTAAATATCTAAAAGGTTTTTTATTAAATGTTTATTTATTGGGCACAAGCATGCCATTGAGTATTATACCAGTGGGACCAAGAGCTCTACAGCAGCTGAAAAAACCACAGAAAGAAGAGAACTTGTTTTGGTAAGACATGTTTCGACATTTTGAGAATGGAGCACACACAGTGAGGGCTGGACAATGCTGTTCAAATCTTTACTGTTATCCAAGAAGATGAAAATACCTCTATGACACACCTCTGGTAAACGGGCAGCTCTGTGTGGCACCTGAGAACCAGGAGGGGTGAGCATCTCTTTTCCTTGTCCCATCGCCAGCCCCTGGCTCCCAGTGACTGGATCCTATTCCTTCTGTGGAGACTTCAGGCTCAGTAACACCAGGATGTCCTTGTGTACGAGACCTATAGCAGCAAGTCCTTATGACAAAGCCGTGCCCAGGTGCAGGTTTTGACCTGGCCTCCCTGCTTTGCCAGGGCAAGATAAAAAGACTGATAAGATGCTGAACACAGGGAAGGGCCATTTCAGCCACTTCTGCCCCTTGCTCCCAGGTGGATTGTGCCTCCAATTCTGGGGAAAGGCAGGAAAAGTGGGGAAAGGAAAAAGG
>VZRU01005734.1:453734-464515 GCA_013398155.1 Pedionomus torquatus | reverse complement strand
CGACTGTAAGTACCCTCATATTTAGCCATCTTCAAATTATTTTAGGAGATAATCCACATTATTCTAATGCTGTGTTCTGAATTAAACTGGTTATGGTCAGCAGGAAAAGATAAGATTATGTAGAAAACACAAATATAAAGAAATCCACATTGTTACCACCAATATACATTGCTCCTGTTATGACAACATTAAGTGAACAAGTGGCTTTTTGTATTTTTTTGTTTTAAATTTACTGTATCAAGCTGCTGCAGCTATACTGAAATGACTGAGCTTCCAGATCCAGTCTAATAGGAGTAAAATGTATCTTTTTAACAACTCTGATTAAACACAACCTCCCCCATCCGTTTATTTCTTTGATGCCCAAATTAGCATCTTTTCTGCAGCATGCTGAATTAATTAGTACACTGACAAAGAATTAGTCCAGATAGGATCAAAGCTGAAACCATATTTATCTGGAATTTGAAATTAAGAGCAGAGAGTATTAACCCTCAGCACTTCAAGGAGCTTTCCACATGGCATACTTAGTAAGCCTTCCAGGAGTTCATTCAAAATAAATCAACAGTGCAATTTTTTTCCCCACTGAAGTTTTGCTAAAAGGAAAATAAATTTGCCATGAAGCCTGCTACAATGGGGAACTGCCTTTAATGCATACCCTGTACATGCTACTTATTATGTAACTTGCAGGCATCAGAAGAACAAAGCAAACAAAGCTGAGAAAAGACAGTTAATCACATTTGTATTAATGCCTGGATCATCACATTGTTCACAGATTTAAGGGCTAATGGAAGAATTCCCAGTACCAAATCTGAGAAGCTCCTTGCTGTACCACCTCACAGGTAAATTATCTGTAATCTTCAATGGAGAGGCTCATGTGCAGAAATGAAACGTCAAATGGAAGCCCCAAATTACCCAGTGAAGCTTACTCTGAGAGCATCAGCCATGTGGACACCAAGAAGAGAAAATCTTCATTGTTGGTACTATTGTCTTAAATATTATCTGTGTTTTGGTATCAGATAAAAGACTAGAGGCTTTTGAGCTCCTTATCCTTATTTTTCAAATGTGGAACTTGCTCTTAATTTACACAGAAATGAATTACTGTAACTCATTTTGGTAAACAGGTATTAGGAAATCCTTACCATTGGGGTAGTTCTGTCCACCTGTGGCATATATCAAATCTTACTTCCACAGCATATGAAATGACCACAGGCAAAACCCAAGGAATGTGATGGTACTCTAAGATGAGCCACCTGAATCAGAAGTGGTTGCTGCAAAACTACAAAATCCATCTACTGACCCAATGGAAAGGAATAATTCTCATTCACTATTAAATAAACACAGACAACCGAAGGCAGCTATGAAGAGTCATCATACTTCAAGGAACTTATTTTTAGAGAACATGCTGAGGAAGTCTGACTGTTGGAGATAGCATGTATGACGACGGCCTGTCACTATTATTATCTGACCAGGAAAATCATTAGGCTGAATGGCAGCTATGCCTCTGTTTACATGAAATGACGCTTTCATCATCTGATGACCACGTTGCCAGTCTTTTTGGTCACCAGTACAGTAATTCAGCATCCCACATCACAGACAATAATGGAGCACAGCTGTGATTTACAGCTTAATCACAAGAAGGAAAAAATTGATTTATAGCCTGTCCAATGCAACAAGCCCTGCCTGCTTGTCCACCAGACTGTGGAGTTACCCTCCACCCAAGTAAGGAATTATTTCCATATATTCTTAGTTTTCCTTACTTTCATTCAGCACCATTTCCCCCTCTTGGTTCCACCCGACAGGGAAGTAATTTCTTCTGAAGTGCATACTAATTCTCTCCTAGCCAGTGCACACAAACAAGGACATGGCTACTCTGTATGAAGTCTGCAAATGCCAAACTGCCAACCTTAGGGGAACCCGATAATCACACCTGTGTCCTGGGCATAGTATCTTCATACTCAAAGCAAATGAAAATGACTAGAATATTAAGCCCTTGACTCTGCTTTCGTAATTCCCATTTCGTAGTCACCCATTTTCTCTTTTCTCCACTAAAAGCAAAGAAAGAGCAATGCAGGCAGTTAGGTTAGATACATGCATTTTCTGACTGAACCTATTCCTCTATGTTTCAGTCAGTAAAGCAGTGGGAGACGCCCTGTGCAGTCTGTGGATGTTGCTAGTTGCCCCTCTGGAACTACTTGCTAACTTCGTGGTTTTCTCAGATGTGGGTTTGGAAATCTTGCAGTCACGTGAGAATGAGCATGTCTCTGTCCCACCAGCACCTCTAGCCCTCTATAGGTAACTGGGAACCACTTGAAAGTGGAACAGGGAAAAGACCAGCTGAAGGGAGCTAAAAGATAAATCTTTGGTTGCCAAACTTGGTAAGAATGGGCTGCTGAGCTTTTTCTTTTTGTTTCATGCTTTCTCCTCTGTTTCTCTCCCCTACTTCTAAGCCACAGGACACCAGAATTCATTGAAGTATCAACTACGTATGTATGCATACTATACGTATGTATTATGCATGTTTATAAGGGGAAGAATTTTTCATTTTTCTCATAACTGTCATGTTCTTTAGTGCTTAGCATTTCAACTACTGAAGCGCTACAAAACTTTTTGCTCAGCCCTCTTAGCTATGGAAAAACAACATGCAATTGTGACATTATCAGAACTGTAGATACAAAACCCATGAGGCAAATTAAATACATGACATTTGCAAACCAAATCTGAAAACCTGCTACATTTGTACTCGGAGCCACGATACCTCGAGGTGTCAGAGTTGCTAATCACCTCACCACTGCAATACTCACCTTTTCAACCAAACCATGTGCCTTTGTTACATGCCACAGTGAGGATTTGTTGGGACTTACCTGACTTCCATGCAGTGAAAATGACTTATTGTGGTTCCAATGAGATCTCCAGGAAAAACACAGCCCTTGACAAACAACAGGAATACAGAGGACTCCTCTATGTTTAAGTTGAGACAACACCCAACCAAGCTCCATTCTCTATGGGAATGCAGTGCCTCTCTAGTGATCAATTAATGTTGAGCATATATTACCATATCCATTCTAAAAATGAAGAAACTGAGACACGAAGGGTAAAAATCACTCACCTAGTTTAAAAGGTCTCATTCTCTTTCTCTACTAATCACCTCAGAACTATGATTATGTTTTTCCTGCATATCGACCTGCCTCATTTTCCAACCAATTTGCTATGGTGCTTTTTCCCTTTGACTATTCCCCCCATCATCTCCTTTAAGTACTCTGCTCAGTTATTACCCCTTTCTCTCCTAACACATTCACTCTCTCCTTCCTTGCTCCGCACTTCTTTCATACGCTCTACTGCTGCACTGCTACAGAAATAATTCCTGGAGATTTCTACTGGAAACTGCACAAAAAGAATGTGTCTTGGGAACCAGCACTCTTGCCTCTGAGACACTGCACAGCAATATGCAGTAGAGACATGCAGAGATCTCTATAGTTGCTGAGCTACCAAAAACGGTTTCCACTCTTTCTCAGCGGGATGCATTAGCCTGTATTTGAGCTCTGCACTGCTGAGTGCTTAAGAGACACTGAACTAAGAGATAATGCACAGTGAAGATACTCTTTCGAAGGAAGACTTATAAGATCGAGAGATGGGTCTTGAATAGGAAAGGATGAATGTAAAGGCAAAGAGAACACCTAAGATAACTTGTTTTTAGGTTTCACAACGAACTTTCAAAGTTAAAGCATCACAAATTCCACCTCAGTACCCCTACTATAGCTGACATTTTTACAAAGCAGTAACATTCAAAACAATGCCAAAATAAAAGTGGAGTTATATATACTGTATTTTGAAAGATGTGTTTCAGCATAAAAAAATAATAGATGGTTTTGCATTTTTAAACTGTCAAAATCGGTCCTTCTGATAAATAATACCTTCCCTCACTGGCCTTGGCTATTGTACGCTACTAATTAGACATAGTAGTTTGTGGTTAACATCCTTCCCTACAGATTTATTATTAGCTTGTATATTCTTTTCAGTAGAATTGTGCTAATGGTAAGGTCTGCTAGAGGCCACTTGCATGAAGCCACTGGGAGGAGAAATCTGTTTGCTTGTCAAAATAGTGGCTATCAATTAGAACTGAAAACGTGATTCCTTTAAGTGTCCTGCATGGTAGCAGAGATTTCCAGTGATGGATTAGGATGCCTGAATCACTTTCATATAGTACCAAAGGAAGCTTTCAGATAAACAATTGCCCACGTGAAACAAATTCACCACTATTTTTGAGCAAGTCTGGAAGAACCAATCTGACCTGCCAAAATCCCTTCTGCTATTTTCCCAGATAACCCAGCTTTAGTGCATTTATGTGGCAAAACTGATACTAGGTTAATATGTGGTTAAGAAAGCTTGGCTTAGGATAGCTATAGCAACAGAAGGGAAAAAGCCCAATGAAGTATCTGAAAAACACAATGCATCAAAAAATAACCAGTGAAACGATGCAATTCCATTTTTCACTGATTTGGGATGCAGCTCTGGCACACACAGAGTCATTTCCCCTATGATACACGCACCCAGTTCTTATTAGCATCAGTTAGAGTTGTGTGGACATACTGATGGGAGTATGTTCCCCGGTATTTTGCACGAAATTAACACCACTCATTTGGGGACTGAAGGAGGCACGGTCCATCACTCTCTGGCAGCCTCTCTGCCAGTTAATTAAGCAAAAACCTCTGCCACAAATCTCAAGAGGAAGCTCTTCCCTGTTCTCCTTGGTACAGAAAAACTGACACAAAGCAAAATGTCAGGAGCACAAGCTGGGAAGCGCTGATACTCAGGGAAGATGAGCTTCAGACTGCCCACACCAAGATCTTTTTGCCACTATTTTTTTTAGATTTTGAAAATTGTTACTAGAAATCAAAATGATTAGTTATAGCTGAGTTTAAGCTTTAAGAATGATTTGAGAAAGTATTTTCAACTCATACATTGTGGCTTTTGGTTAGTGGTTATTTTCAGCAGAGGTAAACCTAGATGGCACACATGAAAACAAGCCAGCAAGACTGCTAACTCTCCAGGACTCCACTCCTAATTTCATGCTGAGAGTGACTAATCAATACAGGAAAAAGCTAAAGGACAAGGGTTCAGGATGGGAAATGTTTCATCCAGTTGCTACACAATAGATTCTCTCATCAGGCTGGGAAACTAGACTGAACATATTAAAAACTTTTCCTCAGTACCATTTTATAAATAAAGAATAAATATCAGAACTAAGTGACCGAAATTTTTAGTCAATTATGTGACCTACACAGCTCTGTCATGTCTGCTTTCAATAGGGAACTATCTGCCAGAAACTTTCTTTATAAGGTTTCAGTGAAGATCTGGCAATCACTTCTGTTTCTTGAATCTTGAAAGCAGCAATTCTGGAGTAGTCAGATAGAGAAATACATTTTACCGGATAAGGTCAGAGAAAATTGCTACAACACTGCTTAAA
Organism: Pedionomus torquatus; assembly: GCA_013398155.1. Classification (NCBI taxonomy): domain Eukaryota; kingdom Metazoa; phylum Chordata; class Aves; order Charadriiformes; family Pedionomidae; genus Pedionomus; species Pedionomus torquatus. The sequence goes on along the minus strand of VZRU01005734.1, from coordinate 459,054 downwards.
ACCATGAAGTACTTTTATTTTGCTGGCTATTACAGCCATGTAGCTTGAAGTTGAACTAACAACATAAACAGCCCAGATTCCCAAAACTTTTTCCTCCTTGCATGTTTCTTTTCTTTCACACACTGACACCACAGATGTTTACATGCTATTTTTAGAAGAATTTTTTGTTATTGGTGCTTATGTTGCCAGTCTTAATTTGCGGGTGACAATGTAGGGAAAAATCTCTTTGCTTTCTTGTTCAGATACAGCGATGCTTTGTTTGCCACACAAAGCCTGTGACTTCTTTTCTCACTACTCCCACAGCTTCATGTCCTAAGGTTATATTCACTCATTCTCAACTATTTGCAGTACTAAATCACTGCTTCTAAATTTACCTAGTGACCAAAAAGAGCACAGGAACCCTACAAATTCTGCACATTATCATCTCAGCACAAAAAATTTAGTCTGTAAAACAGCTTAATTATGAGGGTGCTAAAACAAATGTTAAATTCAAAGCCCATAGCAGTATAGAAGGCTGAAGACCACAGATGAAGTCTGTCACTCATTTCATTAGAACTTCTGACACAGGAGATGCCAGGAGAAAACAGTATCACTGTGTGAATAAAAGCGAAATGGTGTCGATAAAAAACTACTCTAGGGTGTGTAATCAGTCAAGAAACTTAACTCTTTCAATTCCAACTGTGCCTGATTTAGCCACAATTTCTCCTGATTGTATTATTAGCCTTTGTCTATCAAATAATTTGTAGGGAAAAACTCTGGCTTACAGGTTACCCATGAACTGAACACAATCAGTATTCATTACAATGAACATTCTTATTCATCATTAAGTGCAACTGATTAGTCGTATTGTTTACACTTCTTAACTTGATAACTCATTGTTTAAAAACTGTCTTCACAAGCAGAGGGGAGGAGTAGCCATACATATCTTGAACATACATCTTTTGGCCACAGGTCCAAAAACTTAGTGCATAAAAAGCCCCCGCAACAGTATGAACACAAATTTCATCGTGAGTGCTCACAGTTGATGAGTTACGTTTAGCTGCGACGTATTTCACCTGTAAAGCAAATTAGTGACCTGACTGCAAAATAACTCAGGGATTTCAATTTCCATTGCTTTGGCTGTATCCTTGGTGTTCTATCACAGCAAACCATGAAAAGGGTACCTAGTTTATCAACTATATACCACTCATTATTTGATTTCGCTTCACCACTTCTTTCTGTTTATTAGATATAACATTTAAAACAGATTTTTGGTCATGATAATTGAGTTGTCTTTGTACTCTCATATTACTGTTATGCATCTAGACAACTAAGCAAAGATGTACAGACTTTTAGAGGAAGCTGCTTTATTGATTTATAGTGCCTTGATGCCGTTATTTTCTTATGGTACTAAAACTAAAAAGCCCAGTTGCCTCAATTTTGTTTTTTTTTTTCTCATATGGGGAAGTGAGACTCTTTTACCTCTTTCCCTGCAGTCATACAATTTCCTGCCATCTTCTCACTCATACATATCCTTTCACGTGTACCACTGTATCTTTTCCAGCTTCTGCTGAATAGACAAATATCACTAGAAATATAGCCCCATGATCCTTGGAAAAAAGTAGCAACAGGATAGAGGAATGTAAAGCAGAAATCATGGTCAAATCCAAGGTCCCAAATGTCAGTAACAGGAAAGTTGTACACCTGGAAAAAACAGTTTCCCAATTGCACTCACCAAAGCTGGAATTAACAGCTACATCTTTTGTGCTGTTAGACAGAGCAATTAGCCGGTGTATTCTTTAAATAAGCAGAGTAGGAAAAGCCAGTTAATGCCCCAGTGCTGCTATTGGAAATCCTTAACAAAAATCACTAGAACTTAACAGATTGGTTGAAATTTGGCTCCAAACAGTAGACCTCATAGAACACAGAGAACAGAGAGAATTTTGTCTTATACAATGTGGCTAGCATTGTTTGAAACTGAAATGAAAAGGGAAAGGTAAAGAAATGGAAATACCTAAAGGTTCTCATCTTGCTCAAGAAACACCCAGAAGGTGGAATGGAGTCTGAGAAGCCAAATGCCTGGCCAAGGGAAGAAAGGAAACAATAGATTTAACTGTACTAAGGTGCAAAATATTTGCTTTTTGTTGATTTGAATACAAAGGAACTTAGATGTGGTATTTAAGCCTAATTACATAACAAGGTAAGTACTTTAAACCAGCACTAATTTTAAAAGTGCAAGTCGCCCCCCTATTTCCTGGAAAGTCACCAAACACTAAGATGAACTCAGTGAGATAGCTCAGTGTTAAATATGAACTAGTTTGGCTTCTCTCATGAATTCACCATCATGTAAACTGTGTGATATCTTCACTCAACCAACAGAACAAAAAAATTAACACATATGAATAAATGAATGTGTCCATTGATATGGCTCTCTAAAGCTCATTAAAGCCTTCAAAACTAGAAAAACTGATGCTTTCAACAGGCTCTTGCCACTGGTACGAAGCAGTCGCTTCTCTCCATACCTTCTTAATTTTGCTTATATGTGACTTCCAAAGGCACAAAGTTTGGCCTCCCCAAAGCTGCAGAAGCTGTCGGTTTTCTCCTGCTGCCCTGTATGTTCTATAAGCTTTTGCACAAAAGCAAGAATGAATTTTCTCCTGCAACATCTTAGAAAAGCAATTATTAAGAAAACAGTGGCACTTCTGAAGTGAAACAGATAGGACCCTATAGCAACAGATTCTTCTGTACTAGAAAAGAAGCCTCCTCAGCAAAGCAGCGAAAAATACAAGAATGGATGGTGTAAACTTCTTTAGCTGCTTGGATCCTCACAGCTCTGACTTCCTTCTGTTTCTGCCCGTCACCCTCTCCCTAAACAAATGAAAAACAAAAACTAAACTCAACATTGTCACTGTGCACGAGGTTCAGCAAGCCTCTTGATCACCTGAAGAATGTGAGACTCCATAGGGTTAGGAGAGAGACAAAGTTTAAAGATTCAGTTGGAGTGTGGCAGCAAAGGGGCTGTCAAGGAAGCAGTAGGTTGCAAACAGAATCTTCCTCTGAAAACTTGTTCTTCTGAGCAAAGGCTAGAGGTCATGGGCAAAAACTAAAGTTGAGTTAACAAGCTATATTAGCTCCTATGAGATTAACAAATTTTCAGCTATGATGCGTGCACGCTGATAAAAGGTTATTTGCCCCTCTCCCTCTTTATCAACAAAAACACATCAGTATTGGAACAAGAAGAACTAAAATCAGAATAAACAAGGCTATTTTGATCTGACATTGATTGTATAGTAGAGTGTGTTTCATGCAATGAGCAAATTGTGCATGCAAAAGTTGAAGAAAAGTGAATATAGACAGAACCTTTTTGCTCCCGCCTACTTTGACATCAAGAAATTAGAACTTTTCACCTGAACTCTTAAGAGAACCTGAAAATCACACAGGAAAGACCGGATCTTGTACATGAACACAATGGAAAAGGATGCTGCAAGGCTGCTGCCCAATCTTCTTTTTCAGCATCCCTCTCCTAGGCAGAATGTGTTCACAGCAGAAATGTCACCCTGCTTTTATTTAATGCCAAAACCACACCTATACGGACTTACAGGCCCATAATACTCTGATTGATAACTGAATTAGGGCAGGCAGACTTGACTACATTCCATAAATCTAGCCTAGCTAGTATTTTTTCCTGTTTTAACTCACTGGTGGTGTAGATTTTTCAAGAGCTGCACAGTCAGCTGCAGCTGGATACAGGGGATCAGCGCTACCCACTGCTGGAAATCTCTATCCCAGTGCTGTCTCTGGAACACATGCCTTCCAGCTGCCTCAGATACCACTGTGATTTGCCACTGCTACAGCCACAAAAAACGCCCCAGCCAGATCTTTCCCATCCCTATAACGCCAATATCTCCCCCTTTACATCTCAACTCTGCAGCCAGTAACACTCGTGAGTTACTCTTATTAATACTGAAGCTTGCGTTAAGTACTCGACCTTCCTTTGAAAGGATTCAAACGATCACCTGCCTGACAAATACCTGAAGCCATTCTGCACTCCAAAGATTGGGACTGGTGCAGCAGCACTTGCATGAGCAAGCACATGAGAGCAGGGCTGCCAGCCAAGCACCCAGTACAGCTACAGCCAGCAACCAGCAGCAGTGCCACATACAGGCACCTTGAACCAAGCACTGCACAGGCAGCCCAGCTGCAAACGTATCCTTTCTTGACTCCCTTCTGAAATAAAAACAAACCAACTAGCCCAAACCAGGCTCTAGGGAGAATGCAACTGGAAAGTTACCACTTTCAAGTGTCAGAAGCAAGAGAGATGAGAATGGGAGTTGTGGTGTACTCCATGGCTGGGACCACTCGCAAGGAAGCATCTCCTGAAGTTTTCCAGACAGGTTGCCACAATGACGACACAGGGCAGCCAGCTACCTGGGAACCTAGGTCCTCCATGAGGAGGAACTGGCACTTTTCTCAGGTACATATGTAAATATTTGTCTAATTATCCATAAATATATTTAAATATTCATACAATCATATCCACATGTAAATACCCTATTTTGCAATACAGACTTCATTTAAATAAAGTTGCCAAGCCACTTTCCATCATACTTGAGAAATTGTGGAAATCTGGCAAAATTCCTGCCAATTGGAAAAAGGGGAACATAACCCCGATGTTCAAAAAAGGGAAAAAAGAGGACCCAGGAAACTACAGGCCAGTCAGTCTCACCTCTGTGCCTGGCAAGATCACGGAGCAGATCCTCCTGGAAACTCTGTTAAATCACATGGAAAATAAGGAGGTGATTTGAGACAGCCAACATGGCTTCACCAAGGGCAAATCCTGCCTGACAAATCTGTTGGTCTTCTATGATACTGCCACAAACTTGGTGGATAAAGGCAGAGCAATGTCATCTACCTGGACTTATGCAAAGCATTTGACACTGTGCCTCATTACATTCTAGTCTCCAAACTGGAAAGTGATGGGTTCAATGGATGGACCATTGGTGGATAAGGAACTGGGTGGATGGCCGCACTCAAAGGGCTGTGGTCAATGGCTCAATGTCCAAGTGGCTGCTGGTGACAAGTGGTGTGCCTCAAGGATGCGTATTGGGACCAATATTAGTTAACATCTTTGTCGGAGACATGGACAGTAGGATAGAATGCACCCTGAGCACGTTTGCCAATAACACCAAACTTGGTGGCATGGTTGACACGCTGGAGGGAAGGGATGCTGCCCAGAGGGACCTGGACAGGCTTGAGAGGTGGGCTAATGCAAATTGCATGAAGTTCAACCAAGCCAAGTCCAGGGTCCTGCACCTGGGACGTAGCAATCCCAGGCACAAAT